>VSMD01003627.1:0-13439 GCA_008750895.1 Mirza zaza
TTATTTATTTTTTGAGACAGAGTCTCACTCCATTGCCTGGGCTAGAGTGCCATGGCATCAGCCTGGCTCATAGCAACCTCAAACTCCTGGGCTCAAGCAATCCTCCTGCCTCAGCCTCCCGAGTAGCTGGGACTACAGGCATGCGCCACCATGCCTGGCTAATTTTTTCTATATATTTTTAGTTGGCCAATTAATTTCTTTCTATTTTCAGTAGAGATAGTTTCTCACTTTTGCTCAGGCTGGTTTGGAACTCCTGACCTTGAGTGATCCACCCACCTTGGCCTCTCAGAGTGCTAGGATTACAGGTGTGAGCCACCGCTCCCGGTCTATTTTTTTATTCAATTTTCTTTTCTTTATTTTTTCAATTTATTTAAATATCCATTACAAAATAAAATTATTACAACACTGAATTAATTCAACTAAGAAAACTAAAAAAATACATAATAGTGAAAGGAAAATTGCTAAAATAATTTGGCCCCGTTGTTATTATTTGACAATTACATGAAGCACACAAAATAAAAACTACTTCATAAGTTTGATCATATAAAACATTTAACAGGAGATGTGTGCCAGCAACAAGTTTCCAAGTAGTCTTCAATTATACCCACCTCTTTGTATTCCTGTTGTGTACTCCCCTCTTACTTTGAATTGGGGGCATGTTGAAGTTTACCAGTAGAATATGACAGAAGTGATGGTGTGTGCCTTCTAAGACTAGTTCATAAAAGGCAAGGCATCCTCTGCTTTGCTCTCTTAGGCTGATGACTCTAGTTTAAGTTCATCGCCATGCCATGAGGACAGTCAAAAGCAGCCATGTGGCGAGATCCACATGGCATATAACTGACACCTCCTGCCAATAGCTAGGGAGAAATTCAGGACTTCAGACAACATCATTTCAATATGTCATCTTGAAAGAAGATTCATCGGATACCCCAGAAGAGCCTTGAGATGACTGCAGCAACACCAATACCTTGACTATAACCAGCTGAGACATTCCCAAATTCCTGACCTTAAGAAAATGTACAAGATAATGAAATATCTATGGTTTAAATTGCTAAGTTTGGGAGTATTTTGTTACCCACCAATAGATGACGATTGTAAAATGATTAAGTCACCATATTTATAACGTTTACAGTCAGAGGTTAGATATTATTAGATTCCTAGAATTCTATTAAGAGCAATGGCAATTATTTACCATTTACATATTTACAGATTTACCATATTTACATTTTAAATTTACCATATTTACATTAAAATTACCATATTTACATTTTAAATTTACCATATTTACAGAATTAGTAAATTCTGTGTCAAATAGTACTAGAGGGGTCTTGGTGGACACAGAACAGTGTAAGATTTGCTTTCCTCCCCTCAATTCTCAAATTGAGAATAGAGAATATACCATCTAAGAAAGTGTTAGAAAACAATTTATTTTGTTTTGGAGAGACAAACTTACAGAGCAGCACTCTGCAGAAGAAAAATTAGTGTGATGGAGTGAGTCAGGGAAGGCTTCATAAGACAGACTGGAGTTGAACTGTTTTTTTGACAAATATGTAAGATTTTCATAGATAAAAAAGAAGTTATTCTTCTTTAGGAGAACATCATAATCAGAGACATAATGGTAGAAATAATATGTAAACTTTCATATAAATATAAATTTATCTGCAGTGGAGACTCCGACTTGGGAAATAGAAATAAATTCAGATTGATAGAGCAAGGACCTGCAGAAAAGGCCTGAATGCCAGGCAGAATATTTTGATTTTAATAGCATTCAGGGGACCTAGAAATGATGTTAAACAGTGAATACACCCTGACATTTCCACTAGTAGGGAATGAGACTTACTACTGAGAGAGCACATTAGATCATTGTACAACCATAATTCTTAGCAAGTTCTTACTTATCTTGAGCAGAAATTTGTCTTCCCTTAATTTCTTCACTTGCTCTTACTTATGTAGCACAAAAGAATTATCAGGGAATCATAGAACCTTTGAATTGGAAAGAACCTTGAATCTGATCTATTCCAACTGCTCAGATGATTCTCATAAACTCACATAAAACGTGGTGGTACATATTATGCTTGAGCAACTCCTGTGACATGATTTTCACCCAGTTCTCTGAGCAACTGTATTTGTTTTTAGACAGTTCTAACAACTAAAAGTTTGCCTAAACATTTTTTTTTTTTTGAGACAGAGTCTCACTCTGTTTCCGAGGCTAGAGTGCTGTGGCATCAGCCTAGCTCACAGCAACCTCAAACTCCTGGGCTCAAGCAATCCTCTTGCCTCAGCCTCCCGAGTAGCTGGGACTACAGGCATGAGCCACCATGCCCGGCTAATTTTTCTATATATTTTTGTTGGCCAATTAATTTCTTTCTATTTTTAGTAGAGACAGGGTCTCGCTCTTGCTCAGGCTTGTTTTGAACTCCTGACCTCGAGCAATCTGCCCGCCTCAGCCACCCAGATTGCTAGGATTACAGGTGTGAGCCACTGCGCCCGCCAATCTAACCATTTTATCTATAAAAATAGGCTCTAGTTTTAGATATTTGAGTCACACAGTGAGTCTAAATAAATAAGTCCAATCCCCCTTCCATATGGAAAACCTTTAAGTATTTTAAGATGGCATCCTCCCTTTGGAAATAAAGGATGGAAAGACCCAATTCTTTCAGTTTCCCCTACATGTTATGGCCTAGAATTCATGCAATAAATAGCGTGCTAATTCTCCCCTGAACAGGCCATAATATGCCTACAGCATTCAAAAGATGTGATTCTCCAGAGAGAGGTTAATGTTCCAGCACTCTTTTTAATATGAGTGGAAAATACTCTTAAAGTACTGTTTTTGCTGTCTTGTTTGGAATTTATATTTCTTCCATTTCTTTAAGCTGTTTTCAACAATTCTTCAATTTTTTTTTATGGTAGTGCTATCATAATTGAGTTTATTTTTCTCCAGATTCTCCAAATCTCTTTTAGGTGGGCTGTATCCCTACCACACCTCATGATCTTTATTTATGGGAGACCTAAAAGGTCACTCTACTATAATTCAGGTTGCAATGATATATCCCAGCAACCTAAGTGTCGGGATCCTGAGTTTTATCTGTGTAGAGCTGGTAGAAAATTTACATATTATTGCTCCAACCTCATTATTCCATTGAGGAAACTGAAGCCTACAAAAAATTTACTTGACTAAGCAAATGCAGTTAACTGTTCACAGAACTAGCAAAGTAACTCTAGCCTCATAATATTTTTTCTGTAATCAATTTTATTTTCCCACTTAATGTACATTATCAATATGAGTGATATGTGGCTTTTCTCTTATTAAAAACAGCATCCTTTGGCTAGATTTTCTCACTAATTTCCCATTTATTCTATCACTGTTTTGGTTCCAGTTGTGAATTTAACAATTCAATCTTTTTAATTTACAAGTCACTACAGTATTTATGGTGTTGCAGGGCCTATGAAACTACTCAACTTTTATATATACTTCATATATATTATATATATTATATATATATATATATATACACACTCAACTTTTAGAAAAGGTAAGTTGTTTTTTTTTCTCACATGTGAAAAAAATATATTCCCTTCCCCTAAACATGCATGTCCTCCCCAATTAACATCTTGGGTGGTACATTTGTTACAATGGATAAAACTGCATCTCACATCATAATCACCCAAAGTCCATAGTTTGCATTGGGATTCACTAGTCTTGGCATTAATACATCTATAAATGTTTGGTAGAATTCAGCAGTGGAGCCAGCTGGTCCTGGGCTTTTCTTTGTTGGGAAGTTTCTGATAACAATTCAATCTCTTTACCAGTTATAGGGCTGGATCTTATTCCTTTATGATTCAGTCTATGATTCAGTCTTGGTAGACTGTATTTCTAAGAATTTGTTGGTTTCTTCTAGGCTAACCATTTTGATGGCATATAATTGTTCATAGTAGTCTCTTATGCTACCTTTTATTTCTGTGCCATCAGTTGTAATGTCTCCTCTTTCATTATTGTTTTAAGTTTTATCACTTTTTTCTTAGTCTATTTAAAAGTTTGTCAATGTTGTTTCTATCCAAAAAAAGCAATTCTTACTTTTCTTGAATTTTCCTATTGTTTTTCTCTCCTCTATTTTATTTCTCCTCCAATCTTGATTATTTTATTTCTTCTAACTTTGGGCTTAATTTGATATTCTTTTTTTTTGTTCCTCAAGGTGTAAGTTAGGTAGTCTATTTGAGATCCTTCTCTCTAAATTAATTAATTATTTTTAATGACAAATAAACATTGTATATATTTATCTTGTACAACATGATGTTTTGAATTTGTGTACATAGTGAAATGGCTAAACTGAGCTAATTAACATATGCATTATTTTCTATACATCTCATTTTTCATGGTAAGTCTTACTTTCTTTTTTTTTTTTTTTTTTGAAACAGAGTCTCTTGTTGTCCCCCCAGGTAGAGTACAGTGGCGTCATCTTAGCTCACTGCAATCTCAAACTCTTGGGCTCTAGTGATCCTCCTGCCTCAACCTCCTGAATAGCTGGGAGTATAAGTGTGCCCCACAACACTTGGCTACTTGTTCTATTTTTAGTAGAGACGGAGTCTGACTCTTGCTCAGGCTGAACTAACATTCCAACCTTAAGCGATCCTCCTGCTTCGGCCTCCCAGAGTGCTAGGATTATAAGTGTGAGCCACCATGCCTGGCCCTAAATCTTATTTATTAATGCAGGTATTTATCAGCATAAACTTTACTTTTAATACTGATATTGCTGAATCTCATAGGTTTTGGTACGTTGCGTTTTTGTCTGTCTCCAAATATTTTCTAAGTTCTCTTTTGATTTCTTCTTTGATCCATTGATTATTGAAGAGGTTGTTGTTTAATTTCCACATATTTGTGAATTGTCCTATTTTATTTCAACTGTTGATTTCTAGTTTTTCATTCTTTTTTTCTAGTCCTCTTATTGAATAATTTACAATGACCTGCCTTCAAGTTTGCTGATCCTTTCTTCTGCCAGATCTAGTATGCTGCTGAACTTCTCTAGTCAATTTTTCAGTTTAGTTATTCTATTCTTTACCTCCAAGGTCTCTGTATTTTTTAGAATATTTTCTATCCTTCTGTTGGAATTTTTATTTTCTTTGTCTATGCAATATTCTCCTGACCTCATTAAGCATCTTTATGACTTGCATTTTGGATTCTCTGTCAAGTAAACCATATACATCTGTTTCATTAATGTCAGTTTCTGGAGGTTTATTTTGCTCCTTTTTTGAAACATATTTCCCTATTTCTTCATTTTCTTTGACTTTTTGGTGGTATGTGTGCACTAGATAATAGAGCTACCTCTTCTGGCCTTCACAGACTGGCTTCCTATAGGAGAAGACTCTTACCTATTAGCCCCAATCAGGGGTTCTAGGGACCTCTCAAACCTTCCAATCTAACCAACTTTCTTTGCTTTTAGTACCTCCCAGGTGTCTAGAGTATACCAGGTCTCCTCACACCTCCACCACAAGTGACACTGAAGCAAATCCCCTCAGGCAGCTTTTAGACAAGCTGGGTTTTTGGTGTCCTTTCCAATTCTGTCTCCCCAGAGAGAGGCAAGGATCTGGGGTTTTTCATCTGTATTTTTTCTACACTGAACTGAGAAGAGGGGCTCTGGTAACTAACTGAGTACTAGAGCAAACCACCATTTTTGTTCTCACTGGCCCCCAGTCATCTACAGTATTCCAGTCCCCATCGGCTAAAACAGGCAAAATAGAAACTAGTGCTTTGGGGAGCCCCTGGGATGTGGTGGTGGATGCACAACCCACCATTTTCCCTCCCCAGGGAGAAGCTTGGAGTTCATATGACACTGTGTCTCAGGGAGGGATTATAGTGAGGTGATGTCTTGAATTATCCTCCCTGCTCCATGTAGCTGGTTTTGTGCTTGCCTGGAGTATGGGAGCCCCTAAAATAGTTGGGTATATTTTTTTAGGAGAAGTCAGCCTTCATTTCATTCATCATATGTTTCTCCCTCACATGCACCTGAACCCAGCTTTCTGAAATATTTCTTCTCCTCCACCCTGCTTCTTTTTCCTTCTCCTTTTTGAATGCCATGAATACATGTATTAGTATGTTTGACCACAATGTATGTAATCTTGTCCCACCACTCTTAAATGTTTTGTCTCATTCTTCTTTCTTTTTCTTCTTGTGTTTCACTTCATAATCTTTTGACCCATTATCAAGTTCAATGATCTTTCTCTGCTGTGATCTGCCTGCTAATAACTCTGTGAACAGTATTCTTCATCTCTGATGTGCTTTTATTCTAGTTTTTCTTCCTGACTTTTGTTTATAGTATATATCTGATGGTATTTTTCATTTTTATATGTTATTTTACCTTTGTCACAAAATCCTTTAACATATTATTTATAGCTATTTTAAAGACTCTGTTTAATAGTTGCAATGTTTTTTCTATCTGTGGGTCTGGTTCTGCTGACTGCTGTATGTCCTGACAAAATGTCTTTTGTTTTCCTCCTTGCCTCATAATGTTTTACTGAATGCCAGAAATTGTATCTAAAAGAACAGTAGAAAGTGAGGTAGATATTTTTTCTAAAATCTAGGTCTACATTTTCTCTGTCAGAATGTTAGTGTGTCAGGATGAATCAATCTAGTCAATAATATCCTACTTTGGTGCTGTTATTTTTGCCAACAGGGCACCACCATGGTGGGCTCTTGTTCCTCCAATAGTAGACTGCTGATACCTCATTCTCGGTATTAGCTCTTTAATACCAAAGAGTTGGCCGGGCGCGGTGGCTCAAGCCTGTAATCCTAGCTCTCTGGGAGGCCGAGGTGGGCGGATCGTTTGAGCTCAGGAGTTCGAGACCAGCCTGAGCAAGAGGGAGACCCCATCACTACTATAAATAGAAAGAAATTCATTGGCCAACTAATATATATAGAACAAATTAGCCAGGCATGGTGGCGCATGCCTGTAGTCCCATCTACTTGGGAGGCTGAGGCAGCAGGATTGCGTGAGCCCAGGAGTTTGAGGTTGCTGTGAGCTAGGCTGACGCCACAGCACTCACTCTAGCCTGGGCAACAAAGTGAGACTCTGTCTCAAAAAAAAAAAAAAAAAANAAAAAAAAAAAAAAAAAAAAATACCAAAGAGTTTTTCTAATCTACTCTACTCTCAGTTATTTTTTCCAGGACTGGCATGTCTGTGACACAAAAAGTGTTTCATTCTTCACTCTTGCTTTTCCCCTATCAACTGATATTACCCATTATTTGGTGGAAGGCAAGTGGTAGGGGCAATGGAATCTCTTACTTCTCCTGCTTCACACTTAAGCTTATCTAAACCTCATTGTTTGAGCTTTCTCAGAATTTCTGGTCCTCCTTGACATGGCCAAACTCAGCCTGTATCAGTGTAAGGTGTTGGATGGGAGCAGGTTTCCTGTGCATCTCCTAGTGGTTACAGACCTCTGCTAGGATTAAATGCAGGATTCTTGGCGTTAATGGGATTCTTGTCCTTCCTCCATAGGTAGATGGTGTTTGCTTCTATCCCTTCTCAGGTGATAATACATCTTTTCTTTTAGAGTCCCCCCTCCAACACACTTATTGAAACAAGTATTCAATAAGTAGATGGATTTTAAGGATTGCATGCTCCAAGGAGGGCTTTCTCAGTTCTTTTGACCTGACCGCAATCTTTGTCAAGTGAATCTGGCAAAGAGTCATAAAAAAGAGCTGACAAATGACTGTGGATTTTTCTTGTGTTTGGGGCTCTCAAGGATTCTAAATTGTCAACTTAACTCACACTTGACTTTTAAGAAGTCTTTCCAATTTCAGTTATTTCCTTTATGCCTACTATGGCTCCCAACGCTTTCTCCTATGCTTAGCCAAATGTACACCAGGTCATGTTTCCCAAGGAGTTTTTCATCCTTTGAGATCTAGTTCACTCATTGCCCTGTGACCTCTGCTGTCTGATGACATTACACCCTACCTCCCCCACAAAAGATTTGGTTACGATTGCATAGGTTATGCACGCTTTCTCGCATTTTCTCAATTGGAGTGACGTTCTTCTGAGAATTGCTACATTTTGTGCAGAAACAAAATTTACCTATTCATTCTTTAAAATATACATTTTTGTTGTATAGTGTCAGTGCCAGTACTCTGTTAGGTGATTTATTTATTGTCTAACATTTATCTAATAAGTTAGAAAATGTTGGTAGTAAGTAGCACGGATAAATTATGCCCATAGTTTTAAAAAAATAACTTATTGGAAAGATATGGAACAGTCCCTCAAACTGAAGGAAACTGTAAAGCCATAGTTAGGAAAAACAGGAAAGAGAACAGCCTTGGGGCTTTATTAGACAGAATTAAAGGATAGGCTTTATCAAGGAAAAGATAAAATTCACTGAGTTACAGTCCTCACAAACTTCAATCATGAGAAACAAGGTAATATTGTCAAGGAAAAGCATAATAAAGTGACGTGCAGACAAATACAGCCAAGCCCACAGTAATTATTTTAAATATTTTCTATTTCGTATTAAAAATATACAGCATTTATGTCATTCATAAATTTAAAATTTTATTTTTTCATTTTGAATAATAGATTAATAAATCAGATAATCCACTATTAAAATAACAAAGGTAAAAACAATAAATGAAGAAATGCATAGTTCAAAAGTATATAAAAATGTGGATAGCTCTCCAAAATTTTTTATGACTTGAGACTGTTATTTATTAATTATTTCAAGAAAACATCACTTGTTAAGCTATTATTTGGAAGACTGAATTACGAAATTGTTCTTGGTACTTTATGTATGAGTACAATTTAAATAAGCTAGAGATTGTCATCAATTGTAGCTCACCTCTACACATGTTTTGAAAACTGTTGCTGGTTATCTGCTGGTTACATGCAAATGGACACACTGAAATTATGAGGATTATGGTGGAATTAAATAGTAAGAATGATGTATAACAAAAAAATTCTTGGTTTTAAGTCCCAGGTTACCGAGATGCTGGTGATTTATTTACCTCTAATATTGATCTATATGTATATTTCCTACAGGCCACTTCATTATATACATGCATAGGCCTGAGTAAAATTTTCCATTGAAAGGAATGTTTAGCTGTTTCAAAGAATTTCTTTAGACAATTCGAGTTGCATGATTACTATGAATTACTATGAAAAACATATTGATAATTTATGTGGCTTAGCATAGTCCCTGAAAACTCTTTTTTAAAATTATATTACAAATTTTAAGAAATAAAGGAATATGAAACACTCTCTTATTATCCTTTGATATAAAAATGAATATATAAATTATTGTAATCTTGAGTACAATCAATTTAAAGACATAAATTCTAAGATAGATACAGGAAAGAAATGTTTCAGAAGTATGAAAGTTAGATCTTTTAAACTAAACTTTAGAATTAAAGATTTAAAATGATCATATCAACTTGAATTTCTCTTAATATAAAATAAATTAAATGTTTAAAAGACCTTTCATGTAGAAATGTTCTATATATAAATTTTGTAATCCAAAACCCTAAACTTTAATTCTCAACAAGTTTTTTAGTTCTTGGGCAAAGAAAGTATATAGTTTAAAAGTTTTCTCCAATCTCTAGTTTTATTTCAGGGCTTATAAATAATTATTGTTCATGTTTGATAGTAAGTTGCATAAAGTACAGTACTTTATTGAATTATATAAGTAAGGATAATTGAAGAAGGAAAAACTTCATTCAATAAATATGACCAGGACCCAGAAAAAGGCTGGCAAATTACAGCCACAAAATAAAGTAGGTTTTGCTTGCATACTTGCATACTGATAGGATTAAATTATGGGTATCTTACAACACTGAATATCTGTATATGAATACCAGATTATATTGAGAATAGCAGGGCAGACATGAAATTGCTAATGATGACATTTGATATTATAGCAGGCTTTCCAAGCAAACTATAATTCTGATGAGTTCAACAATGTGGAAAATGATTGAGAAGACTACAGTAACCAGAGGATTCATTATAAATCAGAAAAACTGATTAACAAGCATTCCATAAATTACAGATGTATGAATGATTGGTAAGTTTTCTTTTCTCAATCTTCTCAGTGACATTTTGATGAAAGGTAAGATTAAAAAAGACATGGAAGTTGATACAGTTATTAGTGCTTATGTGTTAGATTGTATCATTTCTTTCCTTCAAAAGGAGTCAAATTGTTATGTTGACATGCAGTGGAGGAAACAGTCTCATAAGCAAAGAGTAGACCCCTCTTCCTCACCAATTCACTATGGCAATGCTTATTCTTATTAGGAAATTCATATCGCTTTTTCATCACTAACAGTATAGCAACTTCTATCTAGCTATTAAAAGTCACACTACAAAAATGTCCATTTATATAATCCTTCCTGGTGAAGATTTGAATTAAATAGAGAAATTTAGTAGGTGGCACTCAGTTTACTAAATGGACACCTGACTGATGCTCTTTCAAGCATTTTAGAAAAAGTGTCATGGAAAAGTGGGGCCTTTTTATTAGGATATTTAAATAATGATTTTTCTCAATAGTGGGAGCATTAAGTATTAACCTCAAAAATTTTGTCAAAAAGGAAAACTTATCCTGCCTATTGCCTCATTCTTCCCCACAAATAATGAAGTAGTGTAAATTGTTTCACTGTTGTTTCTTCCATTATGACAATTTGTCAATGAAATGAAGTTTCAGGTTTATACAGTTAGTAACATGATGGGGGGTTCACACAATGCACAAAAAAGAAGGATTTGGTCATTATTTGATTGACTTAAGCTTTATAGTAAATCAAATAGCATATTTTCTTAATGCTAAATTATTTCAATTGTTTATAAAGTTTCTACTGATCCGGCATACACACATTTATGTATGCAAATATTTTCCAATTTAATTTCTAGGTTGACAATCTCTTTTAAATAAAGGTGGTACAATTCAGTTCATACATTGTCTTGAATTTTTAAGTTAATTCAAATATGCCTATTAATATATTTAATTTTAATGTTTTTAATGATTAGTCCTTTCTTTCTCCATATCAAATGTCATGAGATACTTTTTAAATGCATTTGATAAATAAGTTAAATTTCAGAAAGAAAATATTGCTCATTAAGAGTCTTGTTACTATGCATTAATCTTTTACACTGTAAGTGAAAATTGCATTCAGGAAAATGTAGGTTTCTTTCAGAAAATTTGCCCCTTGGCTCTTATTGTAATTATTGTTTGCCTTATAGCAACAACACAGCCCTCCTTGTACTCCACACCCTTGATTTTTCAGTTGTAACTATATTTCATACTTTTTCTTGAGACTGTTTATTGACTAGAGACCCTCTGTTCACATTTGATTCAATACTCATTTATTAAGCAACCACTGTGAATACGTGTTGTTTTATATATTTATATATTTAATAAGTTTAGAAGTATTACAGGTAGATTACCTCTCAGAGAACTTATGATTTCACAGAATAGCAGGACATTCATACATTTGATATATTTAATATTCATTTAGATGACAAATTAATACTAGCTAATATATTTAATATTCCTAATAAACAGGGTTATCTTGAGAAAAATATTCATAGAATAGAGGACTTGAAATTGGTCTGGAAAAATAGATATAGGGATAAAATAGGCAAATAATGGTGAGCAGCATTCTAGACGAGGGGAATATTATTATTCATGTGCTCATTGGTTTGGTCATATTCTGTGATAGGACTCGTGGGCATAAACATTTCGACCCTGTGGAGTCTGTGACAATGTGGTGTTCAGATCTCCTGCTACAGGGAACATAATCGACTGATGACCCCAGCTGCTGCCATTCTGGATCTGCCAGCACATTCGTTCCTAGGTCATACTTCCCACAAGCTGCTCCCACTAATTACTGAGTACAGTGAACTTATAATGCAGGTCCACTGCTGGGAGACACTAGGCTCCTTTAAATGACTCCTTTGACGTAAAAGACTAGGGAGTCCTGTTGTGTCAGTTGGTCCAGTTGGCACTTTCTTGGAACTACTATGAAATCTGTGATTCTTTTTATTCAATGCTCCCTCCTTCATCTCACCTTTACAAGGGTCACCTCTGCATTGTGGTCTGAAGGTTCTCCAAGTCCTCTCTGGCTCACTCCTTATCTTTCTTAGGCATTTCTCCAAATAAACTTCTTGTCCTTCTAATGCCATCTTGTCATATGTTTCTCCTATAACTTAAACTAAAGCAAGCCCTACCCTCAAGAATCACACATTTTTGAGTTTTTTTTTAAATACGCAAACAAATACTTGCAATACAATAAAATCATTGCTCCAATGAAGGTATCATTCACTCAGTTAACAAATATTACACTAAATAAAGGTCCACTGTGGATCAGAGATAATTCTGGGTCCTGAGGATATAGCAATGAAACAAAATGCCTGGTACCAAAAGATTTACAGTATAGTGGAAGACAGATAAAAGTAAACATATAAATAATGTGTCAGATGTGGATAAATTCTAAGAATTCACCTATGGTCATTGAGGGAGAAAGCTACGCACATATCTGAAGGAACATTGTCCAAATAAAGGGAATAGCAATTGCAAGGCTTTGAGAAGTTCATTTGAAGTCATGGACAAATAGCAAAGAACACAGTAAGGATGGAGTGAAAGGGAAAAATGGGGAGGAAGCGTGTGAAAAGTAGAGGATGACATTAGAAAACCAACTATGAGTAACTTCATGTAGGATGTGTAGGCCATGGAAAAGACTTTGGATTTTGTTCTAAATAAAATAAAACCCCTTGGTGAGTTTGAGCAGAAGAGAATATGATCTGGATTATACTTTGTGCACCAACTGAGGGATGGACACGCTTGAAGCTCTGACTTGAGGGAGGGCAAGGGCAATATATGTAACCTTAACATTTGTACCCCCATAATATGCTGAAAGAAAGAAAGAAAGAAAGAAAGAAAGAAAGAAAGAAAGAAAGAAAGAAAGAAAGAAAGAAAGAAAGACCCTCTGACAACTGTGCCAGGGCAAGGATAGAAGTCACAGCACCAAGTAAGAAGCTATAGCAATGCTCCAAGCGAGAGGTGATGGTGTATAGGTAGTAAGAAATGGTTAAATTTTAGGTGTATGATAAAAATATACAGAGTATTTTATGTTTTTTGGTAAATTGAACATGGAATGTGAGAGAAAGAGTCAAGGATGATTTCGTGTATTTTGGTCTGGGTAACTGGTAAAAATGAGTCGCTATTTACTGAAATAGTTAAAAAAAGAAAAGGGAAAGGAAAAGATTGGTGATAGAAATCAAGACTTTGGTTTTAGACTTGTAAAGTTCTGGATGCCAATTAGTTACCCTGACGGCTTTAGAGACATATACATGGATAGTCAGGAGGGACAAGGTAATGCTGGTGCTGTATTGAGATGCCCTCAGGGGTTACGGCATGCTCACATTTCCCTGGGTATCTCCAAGGTCTTATCCCTCTGCTGTTGGCCCTTTGGG
>VSMD01003629.1:0-64362 GCA_008750895.1 Mirza zaza
CCCAGCTGCTCAGGAGGCTGAGGCAGCAGGATCACTTGAGCCTAGGAGTTTGAGGTTGCTGTGAGCCAGGCTGACGCCATGGCACTCTAGCCGGGGCAACAGAGTGAGACTCTGTCTTAAATAAATATTGGGATGTTTTTTCATGACTTGTTTCCATAGAAAATGGGATCATACTATAAAAACGTCTTTACAACTTATTTTCCTCACTCATCAACACATCTTCACCATCGGTCCACATCAAAAAATATCTATGTAACTAATTCTCTTTAATATGTGCATAAAATTCCACAGTAGGTAGGAATCTATTCAACCATTCCCAGTTTGATAGACAATTAGATTTCAACGGGATCTGACTTTATTCAGCCATTCCCTATTGATGAGCATTTGATGCTGCAGAAAAAGAGGGGAAGCTCAGTATTCCATGGTGACACACCAAGCTGTTTTCATCAGTCACAGGGACTGGAGGCACATACCCACCAGCACCCATGTGAATCAGCCGTGTTGTGTGTAGAGCAGCTTCCTCTTGGTCTACATTGAACACAAGAGCCTCTCATCTTGCAGTGTTATTTTGAGTAGCCACCAGTGGATTATAGGGAGATACCCCAAATGCAGTGTGTTTCCTTTTCTAGAAGAGCTCCACACGTCAGGGTGCAGGAACCAGTTTCTTGCCCTCTGTACCCCAGTCCCAGGAGTTCCGAGTGGGAGGGGAAATGAGAATTCGTGGGAGTTCATCTCCTCCCCATTGAGAAAATAGAGAGGCATTTGTTAGTGAGCAGAGGCAGCCGGACGGGCTTTGTTGCTGGATATGACACGTGAGGAGCTCCTGGCGGGGCTGCCGCTGGATCCAGCAGGGGAGAACTAATTGCCAGGAGCAGCAAGTCTGGACCCCGAGGACTTGGGAACTCGTGTCTCAGAGGTAGATGCAGATGAAATGGCATGCTCGGAGTCCATCCTGGAGCCGCTCAAGATTGAGAGAGAGGCGGGTGCGAATCCTGGCCCTGCTCACACGCGACACCAGATCCCTCTGTTGGCCCCGAAGTCGTGTTCTGGTCTGCCTCACCCGCTGACTTCCTGCCTCGCGAGAGGCCGCAGGCTGAGCGCGCGCCCTCCCGCGGTGCTCCGCGCCCAGGACGGCCTGCCTCGCGAGAGGCCGCAGGCTGAGCGCGCGCCCCCGCCGCCTGGACGTGCGCGCGCCCTCCCGCGGTGCTCCGCGCCCAGGACGGCCTGCCTCCCGAGAGGCCGCAGGCTGAGCGCGCGCCCCCGCCGCCTGGACGTGCGCGCGCCCTCCCGCGGAGCTCCGCGCCCAGGACGGCCTGCCTCCCGAGAGGCCGCAGGCTGAGCGCGCGCGCCCCCGCCGTGTGGACGTGCGCGCGCCCTCCCGCGGTGCTCCGCGCCCAGGACGGCCTGCCTCGCGAGAGGCCGCAGGCAGAGCGCGCCCCCGCCGCCTGGACGTGCGCGCGCCCTCCCGCGGTGCTCCGCGCCCAGGACGGCCTGCCTGCGGAGCGGCGGCCGCGGGCGCCAGACCCTGCTCGTTCGGCACCGAGGTGGTCTGCCGGCTCCTCCCGCCGCCCCGTGCCCGCGCCTGCGTCGTGTGACTAGATGCGTTCCGTTGTTTGTGAGCTTTTAAAACACAGATGCATCAGGAGTGAAAGGTGAAAGGCTCCCGGTACACACGCCACTGTCGGCACCAGCCCGCTCCCTGCCCCAAATCTTTTTTCTTTTGAGACAGAGTCCCACTCTGCTGCCCAGGCTAGAGTGAGTGCAGTGGCGTCAGCCTAGCTCACAGCAACCTCAAACTCCTGGGCTCAAGCAATCCTGCTGCCTCAGCCTCCCGAGTAGCTGGGACTACAGGCATGCGCCACCACGCCCAGCTAATTCTTTCTATATATATTAGTTGGCCAATTAATTTCTTTCTATTTATAGTAGAGATGGGGTCTCACTCTTGCTCAGGCTGGCCTCGAACTCCTGGCCTCAAACTCCTGACCTCGAGCAATCCTCCCGCCTCGGCCTCCCAGAGTGCTAGGATTATAGGCATGAGCCACTGCTCCTGGCCCTAAATCTTGATTTATATTTGCATCATTTACTTCTCAACAGCGCTGTGAAGTTGGTACTAAGATTATTTTGATTTTACAGTTGAAGAAATTGAGGCTTGGTTAGGGGACTCAAGCCCTGAGAAGGGTGTGTGTGTCCCAAAGTAGGTCAGCAAAACTTCAGCATTTCCCTAACAATGTTCGTCATTGGGGCTTCCAGATGTGACCTTCCAGATCTCCTCTGGGTTGGAAAGTTAGCGTGCATCGCCCAGGTGGGAGGCAAGGTAGTTCAGGTGCTTTGGTTTCCTCACCTATAAAATAGGGCCAAGGAAAATACTTTGTTGTGGCCGGGCGAGGTGGCTCACACCTGTAATCCTAGCACTCTGGGAGGCTGAGGCGTGAGGATTGCTCAAGGTCAGGAATTCGAAACCAGCCTGAGGGAGACCCCATCTTTACTAAAAATAGAAAGAAATTAATTGACCAACTAAAAATATAGAGAAAAATTAGCCGGGCATGGTGGTGCATGCCTGTAGTCCCAGCTACTTGGGAGGCTGAGGCAGCAGGATTGCTTGAGCCCAGGAGTTTGAGGTTGCTGTGAGCGAGGCTGACGCCACGGCACTCACTCTAGCCTGGGCAACAAAGTGAGACTCTGTCTCAAAAAATAAAATAAAATAAAATACTTTGTCATAAGCGTGTTGTGAGGATTAGTGAAATAATTTATAGAAATCACCCAGAACGGGGTCTGGCGCATTTTCCTTAGGGAAAGATTGTAGGCACTCAGTGAATTTTCCATAACTGATGTGTAATACGGACTGTAATTTTTGTCCCCCCACACCTGACCTCAGCATTGTTGTCCAGCCCAAAGATTGGAAACCTCGAGATTCAGAGCTCTTTCCCTAGGGTGCCTGAGAGAACCTGCTCAGTGTCCTTTAGAGTTGTAAGGTTCCCAGCTCATAAGAGTCACTCATGAAATGCCAGTTCCACTTTGCCTTTGCTGTACTCACGCCTCATGCTGTCTGCCCTGAACTGCAGAATGGGAAAAGTATGAGGGAAAAGCCCCTCCACAGGCAAGAAGGGGGGCTGTGCAAGTTTCACTCTTGACAGTTGGCGTGTGGCCCGAAGCTGCTTCCCAGCTGTAACCGGCACCTTCTTTTTTTCCCTAGGGGCTGAACTGCGCAGTCAAGAATAGTAAGTCATCCTGCTTTGCTCTCCTTGTTGTCACACCGTCAGTCAATAAAGCGATGGCCTTGTGCTGAGTGCCTGGGCAGAGCCGTGCCACGCCCCTCCGGGTCTGGGCTGAGCTAGGGGCACAGCAGCAGGAGGGGCCGCAGGGTCTTGGATGTGTGCAGCTGCGCTTCCCCATGCAAGAGTCGGGAAACGAGAAACAAGTGTCCTTTGGATTTTGAAAGTGTTCTCTGGGGTGCCCCTCGCGTGGCGCAGCACAGTCCGCCTGGCCCCAGCTTGCCCCGGGAAAGCAGGAGGCGTCTGTGGTGCTGGCTTTGTTATGTTGTACTTCAAGGAGGCGGCGCATATTCTAGGTGCCCTTGCTAATCACAGACCCCTGACGTGTAAAAATAAAGCGACTCTTACTTGCCCCCAGCCCTCCCGTGCCCTGTCTCCAACCACTGCCTCATCTCAAAACCAGGTCGACACTTTGTCTTCTCTCCTGGAACCCCTTTGCCATGACCGCACAGGAGTGTTAGGAAAGAGGGAGCAGGGCAGTGGCGCTAAGGACCGGGCTGATAGTCACAAGCTGGCAGGCCTTTGGCTGTTCACTGTCTGGCTCTCTGGACCTGCTGCTGGGGCATCTTAGGGCCTCAGCAGCAAGTTGCTGACTGCTGCTGTTTCCTGGCTGCCAGGTACCTGCTTGGATGACAGCTGGATCCACCCTCGAAACCTGACCCCCTCATCCCCAAAAGATGTCCAAATCCAGCTGCACTTCACCCACACGCAGCACGAAGACCTGTTGCCTGTGGCTCACGTGGAATGGACGCTGCAAACAGACGGTGAGGGGCTGCCAGTAGGGTGCTGGGGGTCTCCCCACCGCTGGGCGAGGCCACGGCCCAGACCATCGGCTACTCCATTCAGGCTCAGAATTGAGCTCCCAGTCCTGTGCTCAGATATGAGGACCCAAATTTAGTGCTGGGAGAATCTGTCATTTCCTGAGTTAGTACTTTTTCAGGGTTTTAGATATTAGCCCACAGTGACACCTTCTCATCAGACCATCCTTCATGAAAGGCCTTCCTTGAGCCTACAAGTTTTGTCAGCCTGGAAACAAAAAGGCCAAGCGGTTAATTTTATGACTGCAGTACCAAAAATTCACTCGAAAAATGGTAACACATTTGCCAACCTGCTTGTTCCCTTAATTTAGGGGCCAGCACTGTTTAAAACATCCCCACGCCTCTTCAGGGCTAGAAAGTTTGTATTACAGACTTAGGAAGATTGGGGCAGATGAAAGGTCTGTGAACAGGGCGTGGGAAGTCCCCGCCCGAGTGCTTGCTGCTGCTGCGCCTGGGCCCGGTGGCCAGCGCCCTCACCGCACGCTGACAGGGCCTTGCTTGTGGCCGGGTGTGGAGCGTCACGTGACCTCCCAGGCGGGAAGTAACTATCTGCAGGCAGTGGGCTGAGGCCCAAGAGGGAGCTGAAAGGAGCAGTGGAGAGTTAGGCAAGACGGGGCAGATTTCTTGTAGGGGAGAGCAAGTGTCACAGATGGGGGAGTGACACGCCCCAGGTTCGCCTCGGTGATCCCAGTCTGTCTCCTCTCCCCTCTGACCTTCAGCCAGCATCCTGTACCTCGAGGGCGCGGAGCTGTCGATCCTGCAGCTGAACACCAATGAACTTCTGTGTGTCAAGTTCGAGTTTCTGTCTAAACTGAGGCACCACCACAAGCGGGTAAGAACACAGCTCCCGAGAGGATCTCCTTCCTCTGATGACATCACTGCAGACTCCTTGTCCCCAAACTCTGAGTTAGAGTGGGAAAGACCCAAAGGTGCTGGGAGAGTCTGAGGAACTCAAAACAGCTGCCCTTGGGGCGAGGGCTAAGCCTGTGACCCCAGTGCTGGGGGCGGCCACCTGCCTGGATGCCCCGCTCTCCCTCCCACTTCCCCAGTCCCTCGTTCTTAGAGGCAGTCGAGTTATAAGACAGCTTCCACAGCCCAACCCCTGGCCCCTTTGTGTGTCACTTGAGTTGATGTGGGGCCTATCTCCTGGAAGAAAGGCCCTCCTGGGCCAGAGGACTGCCGTGGGCGGCCCTGCCGTGGCCCAGCCTATCCTGCTGCTCATGGCTCGGTGCTCATGGCTGGGCGGTGAAACGCTGCCCCTTGCTCACACTGTGGCCCCCGGACCAGCAACGTCAGCATGGCCTGGAAACTTGCTACAGATGCACATCCCGGGACCCCACCCCAGACATCCTGAACCAGAAACTCGGAGGGTGGGGCCCAGTGGTTGGTGTTAAACAGCCTGGGTGATTCCGATGCAAGCTGTAGTTTGAAAACTACTGGCTTAGCTCTGCAAATCGCCACTTTAAAACAAGCTAGGTGGTCCACAAGGACAAGCAGCAAAGCAGAGCCCCTCTCCAGTGGTAGGTTAGGGCCCCACGCCTGACAGCTGTGTGGACGGTTAGAACCAGGTGCCTAGATCTGCTCACGAGCAGAGGATGCCAGGGCCCTCACCAGCGTGGTCAGGATGGGAGTCGGAGTCTACGTAGAGAATCCACGCCACTGAGACAGTAACTCCACACAAATTATCTCTGTGACAAAGGCCCATGGGCCCAGAGTGCGTGGGGGTCTCTAGCTCACCCTGTGTACCTTTTTGCTCCAGAATGTTCTCAAGAGATCTCTGGCTTTCCCATTTAAGGAGGAAGAATCATATAACCAGTGGTTCTTAGCTGCCTCCTATGTGCCAGCCCCCCTGGCCCCAGGCCCTGGCCCAGCTCCCTCACACCCGTCCTTCTGGAATTTGAGGGGGCTGATGGCAGAGGAGGATGCCTTCCAGTCCTCAAATTCTTTTGCATTATGGCAGTACCTGCTGATGAGGCCAGATCCAGGTTTGTTTAAATAGGCAGAAAAGACCAGAGGAAACAAAGATAACTGGTGCCCCTGGTTTTAGGTTTGTTGTGGTTTTATTCTTGTTTTGAGTGAATATTTGGTGGCTGGTGGGTGAGAGAGGTGTATGTATAATCTGCCCAGTGTCACTTTCCTCCCTTCAGTGGCGTTTCACCTTCAGCCACTTTGTGGTAGACCCTGGCCAGGAGTACGAGGTGACCGTTCACCACCTGCCCAAGCCGATCCCTGATGGGGACCCCAACCACCAGTCCAGAAACCTCCTCGTGCCTGGTAAGAGCATCCTCCCAAGACAGCCGTTCCCCACTGGGCTCTGTGAGCCGAAAGTAGCAGGCCCTGAGATGTCAACCTTCCTCTCTGAGAGACAGTGCCTAGAACTCGTGACACCCACAAAACAGACAGATGCAGGGGACTGGGAGTCCATTGGTGTGGGCTGCACCTCTGCTCCCTGAAGGCAGAGCCCATTCTCTGTTGGTACAGCAGTAGGTATTAGCCCAAGATCCCAGGAGTCTTATGGGAACCACAGTCCCTCTCTTTGTCTAGAGAAGTGCCCTTTCTACCCAGAAAGTATCAGGAAGACAAGCCACTCATAGAAGAGTCCCAGCCCCTGATCTCAGCCTGGTCCCAGCCTCCATCAGTCGTCCTTTTCTCTGCACCACCTCCTGCCTGCATTCACCCAACACCCATCCCACAGTGACGGGCCCTGCGCCCCGCTGGTTCTCTGCCAGCCTTCTCTCCGGCACCATGCGGCGTGCACCTGCTCGCTTTCTGTCCTCCCAGAGCCGTAGCCAGTGCATGTGCTTCCCGTGTTCAAAGGCAGCTACGTCTGGAGCCCCAGCCTGCCTGAGGCCGAGGTCTGGGTCTTCTGCCCATCTGTGTAGCTCCAGAGCCTGGGGACAGCCTGTGTGTGGCAGGTGGCAGGAAGTGCTTGTTAAGGAGGTGATGCCCTTCATCCCTGGAACACGCTGCACAGCATGTGCACACGGTTTACCCTGTATTTCTGAGTGATGTATGTTACTTAACTTGGTTTTATTGGTCTTGTCTATTGGAGTGTAATCTCCAGAGGACTGGGACTTTGTGTTACTCACCACTGTATCTTTCGTGCCTGGAACAGTGCCTGGCACACGTTAGGTGCTCAGTGTGTGTTTGTTGAATGAGTAAACCTCCCCTGTTCCTAAAACGGACTGACTGTCCCTGCCCCTCCATGGTGGTTCACACCTGTCACGTGTCTTCTTAAGCCTAAATACAAATATTGCAGTCCAGGCAGTCTGGAGGAGGACCAAGAAGGTGACTAGAGCAGTGGGCCTCAAGCTGTGGTCCCTGGGCCAGCAGCCTCAGCAGATGACCTGGGCACTTGTCAGAATGCAAGCTCTGGCGCCACCCAGACCCGAGTCAGAAACCTGACGGTGGTCACTGGGAAGTCCGAGGGTCCCTGCCCTGGGCGCCAGAGTGCTGCTCAGCCCGAGGAGGCAGCTCTGGAGAGAAGCAGCTGTCAGTGCCAAGAGAAGGGCCTGGTGGGGACCAAGAATCTTTAGTCACCCACAGCAGCCCCGGGAGGAGTAGGCTGGAATCGGGAGGTCCCCTGAGAGAGGACAGGCCCGCCCGGCCAGCCCCCAGTCCTGCGGGCCTCTGGCCAGTGGCAGCTGTCCAGGCCTAGAGCTCTCTTGAAGGGGCCCCTTTGAGTGGCTCCCTGAAGGAAAGAGATCCCGGTCCCCAGTGTCAGGAATCCAGAAGAACAAACTTCTAAAACGAAGGCTTGACGATTGTTCTTTCTGGGTCGGCAGGCTGCGAGGACCCCAGGATGAAGGTCACCACGCCGTGCATGAACTCAGGTAAGCGTGGCAGGCCGGGGAGGCTGGCCCTGGGCGCACACGCACCGCCATCCTCACGCCCATCTGCGTCTGGCCGGCAGGCAGCCTGTGGGAGCCCAACATCACCGTGGAGGCCGCGGAGGCCCACCAGCTGCGCGTGGGCTTCGCCCTGTGGCACGAGCCTGCCCGCTACCAGCTCCTGCTGAGCAGCTTCCCCCACGCGGAGGACCACGCCTGCTTCGAGCATGTGCAGCGCGTAGCAGCGGTACGCTGCCCTGCCCGGCCCTCGAGCACCGCTCAGACGCGTCTCTGCTGGGCCCGGTGGGGCCGGGCGGCTCAGAGCTCATGCCAGCTCTGCCAGCAGCGGCCGCGCGCCACCTCGCCCTTTTCTTCCCTGTGGGTGCACAGGTGGCTCCGGGTCCACCTCGCTTGCTGACCTCACGGTCAGGGCTGCACCTGAACCAGGAGCCGGCCCCGTCCTGCCCGTGATCGGCCTTTCTGTCCTTCCCTCCCCACATGCTCCCCGTTCCCTTTTTGTTCTGCTGTGTTTGTTCTGCTTTATCCCAGAAAGGATTTGAGGGTTTAAAAAAAAGAAAGAAATGTGGAAATTAAGACAAAGGAGAACTAAAGATAAGGAAATAAGATGAAGCCAGGTTAGTGCCGGAAAGGTGTTGTGCTGGTTGGTGCGGCTACTGGGTGTGAACACACACCAGCTCCTAGCTGTGCTTATGAGTTAGCAACAAATCGGCCGCCTTGCAGAAATGGAGTTTTTCCCTGGAACAGAAACCTGAGGAGCACGTCTCCCTCTGGGCTTTGGAAGGAGCTCCCTGGACAGCAGAGCGTTCTAGCAGCTTCCTGGTGCTGCCGCAGCAGGTTCCTAACCAGCCAGCCTTCCCCATCCTCCCCTCTCTCTGCAGCCCAGATGCGAGTCTTCCCAGCAGCGATCCAGCGTCACGATCACTGTCCACAACTCGGACTGGTGCTGCCAGCACCGCGTGCAGGTGGGGGAGTGGCGTGGGCAGGCGTGGGAGCGAGCACTGGCAGGCGTCCCTGCCAGGTGGCAAGGAAAGAAGGGAGGGCAGCTCGCGGCCTCGCACTCACCCCAGCACAAGGCAGGGGTCCTTCAGCGCCCTGTTGCCGATGTGGGATCTGGCCTAACAACCGCCAGCTGTTACTCTCAAATTACCTCTGCTGGTGAGAAAGCCCGGGTCTCCGCACCTCACAGCCCTCCCTCTGGCCCCTTCTCGGCCCACAGATCCAGCCCTTCTTCAACAGCTGTCTCAACGACTGCCTGCGCCACTCCGTGACGGTCCCCTGCCCAGACGCCCCAGAGACTCTAGGTAGGAGGAGAGCGGCTCTCCTGCGCCATGCGGGGGTGAGAGTGCGTGAAGGTCTGAGCCGGTTCCCCACCTGGCTCGAGGGGACATGCGGCGGAGAGTCTGATATAACTTGGAGCCCTTCAGGGGCTTCGAGTGTCCCTCCCTGGGTTGGAGTCCTGACTGGCTTTCATTAGCTGTGCAGCCTTGGGCAAAGTACTTAACCTTTCTGGTCCTCTGCTTCCTTGACTGCACCATGGGGTGGATGTTATCACAGAGTTCTGCCCATGCACCATGTACTGAACCAGAGCATTTTAACATCCGCACAGAGTGCGAGTAACATTCATAGATGTTAAGCGACTTGCCCAAGATCACACACCCAGGACGAGGCAGAGCCCTGGGGTCTGAGCTGCAGCCTTGACACTCAGCAGCTCACAGGCCAGCATCCCCTTCAGAAGCCATGTGCCCCTCCATGGAGGCCAGCGCCGCACGCTGGTCAGAGCAGAGCAGATGGGACACTGGGCTGGAAGAGAAGCCCGGCTCCCCGCAGAGGGGGAGAGGCGTCTCTTCCTACAGCAGCGCTGAAGGGGGCTCGTGGAGGCGGTTTCATTAAGTGTAGCGGAATCTAAAGTGCCTGTCACTTAGGCCCCCAAGGGTGTCAG
Organism: Mirza zaza; assembly: GCA_008750895.1. Lineage (NCBI taxonomy): Eukaryota > Metazoa > Chordata > Mammalia > Primates > Cheirogaleidae > Mirza > Mirza zaza. The sequence goes on from VSMD01003629.1 coordinate 9,881, forward strand.
CGGTGGCTTCCTGATAACTGCTGATAATGACGAGTCCCATTTCCCTTCTCCCCCGTTCTCATTGCAGACGTGGTTGCAGGTAAGCTCAGATCTCCCCACAGCGCTGCGGGTCCTCGGGCTTTCCGCAGGGGCTGTGTGAGCCGCCCCCAACTGAGCCAGGCAGACAAGGCCAGCCCAGAGGGCGAGCCGAGTGGGCCAGAGAGCAGGAGCCCAGGGGCCAGGGAGCGCGGGCAGCAGAGCGGCCCCGCCACGCCACTCTCGGTGTTCTGCTCGCACAGACTTCCCGCCCCTGTGGGTGTACGGCTTCATCACTGGTGTCTCCCTCCTGCTCGTGGGCTCCGTCATCCTCTTCATCCTCTGCATGACTTGGCGGCTGTCCGGTAAGAGGCATGGTCGGGCTGCCCCGGGCTCTCCCTTCTGCGCCCCTTCCTTCCTGCTCTCCCTTCTCCCCCTGCTCCAACCCCCCGCTGGTCCTCTTTGGAAGCCTGTGCTCAGGGGCATCTTCAATACTAACCTTCAATCTCAGGTTACGTCACCTGGCTTCTGCCTTGCCTCGGCTTCAGTTATCAAGAACCTGGAGCCTGGGGCTGACCTGGGCCCAAGCACCAGCTCCACACTCGGCACCAGGCCAGACCACCTGGGCCCTGAGCGTCGGCTCCCTCTTGTAAAATGGTGATGGCAAAATAACGACACTTGCATTGTAAAGTATTATAAGGATTAAGTGAAATCATGCACGTGAATTTTGACCTTAGAACCTGCCATGTGATATTTACCACTGTCTGTTAGCCACAGTTATGTTTGTCATTAAAATCAGCAGGCTGGGTCCGGGCATGGTGGCTCACACCTGTAATCCTAGCACTCTGGGAGGTGGGAGGATCATTTGAGCTCAGGAGTTCAAGACCAGACTGAGCAAGAGCAAGACCCCGTCTCTACGAAAAAATGGAACTTAGCTGGCCAACAAAAAATATATAGAAAAAATTAGCCTGGCATGGTGGTACATGCCTGTAGTCTCAGCTGCTCGGGAGGCTGAGGCAGGAGGATCGCTTGAGCCCAGGAATTTGAGGTTGCTCTGAGCTAGGCTGATGCCACAGCACTCTAGTCCAGGCAACAGAGCAAGTCTCTGTCTCAAAAAAAAAAGAAAAATCAGGCTGGACGGAGCCAGAATGGAGTTGCCCTGCATCAGCAGTGCTCAGCCAGGCAGGCAGAGCAGCCTGAACAGCCCTGTCCTACAGTCCCATCGCCCATGTCTGGGGCCAGAGCAAACAGGGTGGGACAGCCTGGTGGGACAGAGAAGGCCGGGGTTTTGACCAGAACCAGAAGAGCAGATTCCAGCTCCACCACCAGCCTGCAGTCATAGGCTGGTTGTGCAACAAGCCGTACATAGGTTTCGTTTTCCTTTCTGTTAAGTGCAATCCGGATGCCTCCCTCCTGGCCGCAGCTGCGGTGAAGGTTGGCGAGATAGCGGAGGGGGGGTGCTGGCTGGCAGGGATCAGTAAATCCAGCCCCTCCGTCCTGGGGTGTCTGCAGCAGGTGCCAAGCAGAGAGGACAGGACGTGGGTGGGGGCTCTTCCCTGCCCCTCCACGACCCTACACTGCCCCTTCAATCTTCTGCGAAGCCGTTGCCACACTTGCCCAAGCCCTTCAGGGTTCGGTCTTAATCACTGTTAATTCCTGGAGGTAGAAAGAAGCCACCCAGCCGAGCAGACATGCGGGGGGTGCCTCCTCCCGAGCGTCCTCCCGTAACCTCTCTGTGGAGGTCGGGCTTTTGTCTCATTTCTGCTGTCCGTGTCTGACCTTTCCAGGGTGCCCCTGAGTGGGGTGCAGGGAAGGGGGAACCTCGCTAGTTATCTGACTGTCTTTTGACAGTTGAGAATGAGGAATGAAATTAAGGTTCTAAACCTCTTGCACGGCCACCTGTGGATTTTAGCCATCCCTGCTGTCACCGAGGAGTTAACTCCGGTAGTGTCACCACATCTTGAGGGGGACAGTTGCTTAAGTATGTGGGTTTCCCTCCCTCACCTCAGAAATGCCAGAGGAGATGTCATGAGTGGGCGGGGTGCGGGTGGCTTCTGGACAGGAGTGTGGTAAGATACTTGCCTCCCAAGGGACACTTATGGGCGCAGTGTCCCCTCACGTGGAGTCTGCTGAGGTGGCCACACTGCAGGGGGGAGACCAGGAGGCTAACAGGGGACCAGGGCACAGCCCCCCAGCACCACTCGGGGGTCCTAGCGGGGTCAGTGCTACAAAACAGTGACTGTGACCCCAATCGATTGAGTTGTGCGATGTGCCAGGCACTTCACATGCAGTATCTCATTTAATGCCCGTTACATTGAGATTAAACACAGCCCGGCTTTGTGGAGGAGGAAACTGCGTTTCTGAGGTGTCAGTCACCTCCTCTGACCACACAGCTCGCAGTGGCAGACCCAGGCCCCGGCTGGTGACTAGCCACAGGGCCTCCACGAAGGCCGGGCGTGGCCAGCGACTGCGAGCTCGGGGCTTGCCCTTACTGCTCCCGCTGACACCAGTGTCTGGTCCTCTTTCTCTTCCCAAGGGGCCACTCCAGTGTATTTCTTTTCCTTTCAGGGTCTCATCATGAGAAATACGGTAATGACACCAAACACACAGGTAAGTACTTCCTGGATTGTGTGTGGGTGTGTTGGAGGGTGGGGGGCTCTCCTGGGGCAAGTGGGTGGGCCGCCTTCTGCAATCTGACTCCCAGGCCTCTTCAGGAGACCCGCATTAGGACCCCACTCCTGTACCCGGCTCAGAGGGCTTGCAGGGAGACCCCAACAGCAAGGCCTGGTGCCGTCGTTTAATCACTCAGACGAGGAGAGGAAGGTCAGCACCGTATTTTGTGAAAAGAGGCCCTCCCTGGGGCAGACATTTCTATTCCACAGGCAGGCCTTTGTGCCTCTTTTCTTGTTTGGATTAAAGTGATTAAAGTCCAGGCTAGGCCGGGCGCGGTGGCTCAAGCCTGTAATCCTAGCTCTCTGGGAGGCCGAGGTGGGCGGATCCTTTGAGCTCAGGAGTTCGAGACCAGCCTGAGCAAGAGCGAGACCCCATCTCTACTATAAATAGAAAGAAATTAATTGGCCAACTAATATATATAGAAAAAATTAGCCGGGCATGGTGGCACATGCCTGTAGTCCCAGCTACTTGGGAGGCTGAGGCAGCAGGATTGCTTGAGCCCAGGAGTTTGAGGTTGCTGTGAGCTAAGCTGACGCCATGGCACTCACTCTAGCCTGGGCAATAAAGTGAGACTCTGTCTCAAAAAAAAAAAAAAAAAAAAAAAGTCCAGGCTAAAGACTAGGTAGGATGTGTGAGACACAGAGATTCTTTTTCTCACAAGGCACCAGACTGGGATTTTTTTCTGGCAGCCAAAGCAAGGTGAAGCAGCAACATCTGGCTTGTTCCAAAAGGCCTCTGTCGTGTGCCTTCGGCTCGGAGCCAAGCTCAGGCCAGGCCCCTCCCAGGTGGCCAGCAGGGGACGCCGCCCTCGGCCTGTGGCGGCAGGGTCAGCACGCGTGTGCCCTTGTTTCCTTAGATGTCCTGCCTGCAGCCGACCTGACCCCTCCGCCCCTGAAGCCGAGGAAGGTTTGGATCGTCTACTCGGCTGACCACCCTCTCTATGTGGATGTCGTCCTAAAATTCGCCCAGTTCCTGCTCACCGTCTGTGGCACGGAAGTAGCCCTCGACCTGCTGGAGGAACAGGTCATCTCGGAGGTGGGGGTCATGACCTGGGTAGGCCGCCAGAAGCAGGAAATGATGGAGAGCAACTCCAAAATCATCGTCCTGTGCTCCCGAGGTACCCAGGCCAAGTGGCAGGCTATCCTTGGCTGGGAGGAGCCCGCCGTCCAGCTGCGGTGTGACCGCAGGAAGCCTGCTGGGGACCTCTTCACGGCGGCCATGAACATGATCCTGCCAGACTTCCGGAAGCCTGCCTGCTTCGGCACCTACGTCGTCTGCTACTTCAGCGGCATCAGCAGCGAGGGCGACGTCCCCGACCTCTTCAACGTCACTTCCAGATACGCCCTCATGGACAGGTTCGAGGAGGTGTACTTCCGGATCCAGGACCTGGAGATGTTCGAGCCCGGCCGCATGCACCGCGTCGGGGAGCTCACAGGAAAGAACTACCTGCACAGTCCCGGCGGCCGGCAGCTCAGGGAGGCCGTGGAGCGGTTCCGGGAGTGGCAGGCGCGGTGCCCCGACTGGTTTGAGCACGAGAACCTGTGCTCCACGGAAGACCAAGACCTCCCGTCCCTGGACGAAGAGGTGTTTGAAGAGCTGCCAGGAGGGGGCATCGTCAGGCAGAGGCCGGTGGTGCGGGAGCCTGCCTCCACGGCCGGGCTGGTGGTGAGCCCGCTCCTCGGCAAGGAAGGGGGCGTGTGGAAGCTGCAGCCTCAGCTGCCGCCAGAGGGGCAGCCGGCGGCCCAGCCCCTGCAGACCGAGGTGCTCCCGGCAGAGAAGGCCCCTCCGGCTTGGGCTGCAGAGCCCGTGCCTCTCGCTGACGGGGCCAGCTGGCTGGTGGTGCTGGAGGAAGGCGAGGCCCACCCGCTGCTGGGGGGCTGTGGCCCTGACCAGAGTGGTGTGCTCTTCCTGCCTGTGGACTCGCGGGCCCCGCCTCACTGCAGCGCCCCGCCGGCGTCGCCCGAGCCCCTCCCCAGCGAGACTCGACAGCAGCTGGAAGGCTTGATGCTCTCACTCCTCCAGCAAGACACCTACATGGCCTGCGAGGAGGAGCAGCGGCAGTCGGTGCAGTCTGACCAGGGCTACATCTCCCGGAGCTCCCCACAGCCCCCCGATGGGCTCAGGGAAATGGAGGAGGAGGAGGAAGGCCTGGGGGAGTCAGCCAAGCCACTCTCTCTGGAGGACCTGGAGAGCCTGAGGAGCCTGCAGCGACAGCTGCTCTTCCAAGAGCTACAGAAGAATGCTGGCTGGGACAGGGTGGGGTCAGAGAGGCCATTTGTGCCAGGGCAGGCCCCCTCCTAGGGGCTACCAGGTCCCCAGCATCGAGAGGGGTGTGTGTGCTTGTGGGTGTACATGTGTGTGTGCATGTCTGCACATGTGTGTGTGTGAAGCACGTGCTTGCAATCGTAGACATGTTGACTCATCCCTAGGCACCCCCTGACTTTCCATTATGTGGCCATCTGGTTATCGTCTGTCCCTATGGACAGCCCATTTCTGGGAGCTAATGGCAGAGTGACTTCGAGTCTCTGTCATTTGCTGATTCATTCATTCAGCATTTATTTTGCACCTGCATTTCGGATTCAAAGATAAATTGCACAGGGCATGGCCCTGGCACTCATTGAGAAGATGAGCAGAAAAGTCACCTGGCCCCGGGGGAGGTTCCTAGGGGAGGTGATGTCTGAGCTAGAGGAGAGCGTGTTGCCTGGTCACAGCTGTGGTTGGGGCAGGCGCAGTCCTGGGGCAGGCGAGCCCTCGCACAGTGCTGGGAGGCGAGCAGAGCAGGAGCATCAGGTGGCTGGAGTAGAAGCGGGGGTTCAGCCAGAGCTCAGCCTGTGGACTGGGTGGGAGCTGGGACGTCAACCCGAAGGCCTGGGACTCCTTCCTGTGATGGGCTATCGCCCAGCAGGGGGACAGCTGAGGGCCAGACACACCCAGAGGAGACAGGATAGAAATGTGCAAAGTGAAACCCAACCGCATTCAGCAGGGAGACTAACGTGACATCCTGAGCTCGTGTCTTGGCAGTCAGTCAGCGGAGAGCTGTGGCAAAGGGTCCTGCAGCCCCGGCGCTCAGGAAGCACTGGCATGCAGGGACAGTGAGGAGGAGACAGCTGCAGGCCCGCAGCAGGAGGAGGGAGTGAAGGTCTGGACAGACCCTTGCCGGGGGGATGGTGTGCCACTCTATACTTCACCGTCTCACAACATTTGAGGAGAGACTCTGAGGCCCAGTGTTTGAGGAAATTGATGCTGAAGTGCCATCTTGGGGTACGGGTCCTGAAGAACACTGATGCCATCGGACCCTGGAGTTGTGTGTCTCTGTTCCCGTGCTTGCGTCCTTAGCTGTACTTCCAGGCTTCCGTGAGGAGATGATTCGGAACCGTGATGGGAAGGCAGATGGCGCAGTGGGGTGCACGCACACCTGCGCATGAAAGGGAGCTTGTCAGTAAAGGAATGCGGCCGGGTGCGGTGGCTCATGCCTAGAATCCCAGCACTCTGGGAGGCCGAGGCAGGAGTTTGACTCCTGGTCAGGAGTCTCAAGGTCAGGAGTTCGAAACCAGCCTGAGCAAGAGCGAGACCCCATCTCTACTAAAAAAATAGAAAGAAATTAAATTGGCCAACTAAAAATACATAAGAAAAATTAGCCGGGCATGGTGGCACATGCCTGTAGTCCCAGCTACTTGGGAGGCTGAGGCAGCAGGATCGCTTGAGCCCAGGAGTTTGAGGTTGCTGTGAGCGAGGCTGACGCCACGGCACTCACTCTAGCCCGGGCAACAGAGCGAGACTCTGTCTCAAAAAAAAAAAATGCATCACTGTTAACTCTGGTAAGAATTTCTAGCACTTATTCTGGGTCAGATATTACTGTAGATGGAGAATTCCCAGTCGTCGAGTTCTTTCTTGCAGTGAGATTTTGCCTAGTGGCAGCAGGGCCAGCAGGCTCCACGTCCCAGATAGTGCGTGGCGCGTGGTCAGCCCGGCAGCAGCGAAGGGCCAGGCAAGGGAGAAGAGGAACTGAGGCTTCCCAGCCGCCAGCCTCGGGCCCCATCTCTCTTGGTCTCCAGTGATCCTGGAGGGGAGCGTCACTGGGTGCGGACGCCTGCCAAGCTTCGTGTGACATTTCCCCAGCTTCCGATAAGCACTTACTCCGTGCCCAGGGTGCAGAATACCGTGGTGGACTCTTCTCTCCCCAGAGCCAAGGCTCTGCCTGGCAGCAAAGCAGACCCAAGCCTCGGTCGCCCCAGTGTCCTGGAGCACGCCATCACCTCGATGCCATCTCCCACACACCTTGAATTCTAGCTCTGCTGGCCTTTGGGGCCATCCCAGGGAAGGTCCCCAGTCAGTGTTGTCCGTGGTGTCCCCTTTATCAGGATGGCTGCTTTTTTTTTCTGACAGCTTTATCGAGATACAGGTCACAATTGATCTGATCTGTACAATCCAATGACTTAGAGCAGTCACAGAGCTCAGCCACCAGCACAATTTTAGATCATTTTATTACCACTGAAAGAAACCCAGCTGCCGTTTGTCACCACCCCTAACCGTCCATCTCTGCATCTGGCTGTTCTGGACATGTCCTCTAGAAATGGAACCATAAACTTCTCCAGCGTGTCTTGGCCCTTCCTGAATGTCATCCCTGCTCCTCCTCACGGCGCTGCCGCGCCCCTGGAGCCCTCAGGCTCAGGCTGGTCTTTGCTCGCAGTAAGTGCTGGGAATTGGGTCAGTGGAATGTGTCTGCTGTCAGCCAAATGCCAAGAGCCTCAAGAGCGAGTATAAATAAAGCCAGACTTAACACACATTTTTGTGTGATTCTGAACCGTGGCTAATAAAACCCTGTTGCACCGGGAAGCACCCCTCCAAGAACAGATGCCCTCAACACTGTCACTGCCACCTCTGGCCCCTCTCCTGGAAAGAGTGCCCAGAGGTGGCCCTGGGCAGGGAGCACCCCCTTCCACGAACGCTGCAGCAGAGCCCCTCCCACGCCTGGCATCCACTGCTGCCAGCGCACAGCCAGCGCTGATTCCTGTGTCCAGTCCCATCACTTCTCCTTCCTGACTGTTATCTTGACCCTAGATTTTTTTAGAAGGGAGGAATAAGTAGATGGTGGTGTGGACGTTGCTTGATACAGTGCTTTAGTTCAAAACCAGTTTCTCTTTTCTGCTTAGAAAGGTCCTCAGAGGTGGTTAGGTTCTGAAGAGGGTTTTGTTTAGTTCCTGAAACACCCATTCAGCCGTCTGAGCTGAGATCTCTGAGTGCAAGGTGTGATGGATTTACTTCTTTCCTGCTTATCCTTGAAGCTTAAATAGGGTGTAAGAGAGAAGATGCACTCAGCAATGCAGTGGGTGGCTCACACTAGATGGCATTTGGACTCTGGTAAGCACTCCCGGTCCTAAATAAACTCGGGGCGAGAGGCCCTGCAGTGTCCGAGCGCCTCCTGAGAAGGCCTGCTGGCGGGGGACAGGAGGAGCCAGGGTGAGCTGCCATTGCACTGGGCCTGTGTCTCAGGAGGCGGGTGTATCAGGAGGGGCTTCCCTGCAAAGAGGAGACCGCTTGGGACCCTGACCCACAGTGAATCTTATTCATTGCCGTCCCTAGATCTGTTGCTCGTCTCTGAAGTGGCTGTGGCGGGAGTTTCTACCTAATGGGTAGGAACTGGGAGGGGTGGGCGACGTCCATGAGAAGCACTGAGGGTGTCCTGCATCCAGCTGGTGCTCAATTCATGCCAGCCACCCTCTGGCTGGGTCCACTGGCTTCCCTGGACACACTGCTGCCCCTTGTAAGGGGCCCACAGGGCTCTTTGGGTCTCTCTGCCTCTTAGCAAAGAGAGGCGCCTGCCCTGAGTCTGGGGCGGAGCGGGCTCGCTGCCCCCGCGCCCCTCTCGTGTTTTCTGCCCAGGTGATGAACGTGCCGTGCGCTCCAATGCTCGGCATGTATTAGGAGCCCCATGAACGTGTTGGCTGAATGAATATGCCCAGTGTGGAAAAACAGCAACGATGTGGATTCTATAGATTATACACTCCTTGGAACATGAGGCAGAGCAGTTGTCCCCAAACGCGTGGCGCACGCTGCCGATTGGCGTGCCCACCGCTTCCTGGGCGTGGCCTTGCGCGTCACTCTGACATGGCATCCAGGTCCCTCGCTGCAGCCTCTCCAAAGTGCTCCACGCCCGTGGCCTCACCCAGATGCTGGCACTGGTCCCCTCACGGTCCTGTCCACTGAGGCGGCCGAGCCAGGCTCACCCTGGTGGGCCAGTCCTGCCTGCTAGAGGAACGTGGGGCCCACTCTCGTGCTGCCAAGAGTCTTGCCCAGCCGCTTCACGGAGCAGCCCCCTGGGCTGTGAGCGCCTCCGTGTGCTGGTGCCGCGCCCGTGCTGATGAGGACACCCCTGGCCGGGCGCGGCGCCTGTGTCAGTGCGATGACCAGAGCCTCTCACTGTGCGGCGCCCTGCGCGGTAGGGAGGGCGCCGACGCACAGCGCCACGAGGGCCAGGTGGCGGTGGGGTGCGGCTGGCCGGCCCCGACGTTCACCCGCACCTTGTCGTGGGGTCGCTGGGCTGCCCGGGACTGAGCACAGCCCTGGCGCTGCCGGAGCGCACGGCAGGGGCAGCCGAAGCCAGCGGCGGCTGCCAGGCCCACTCGCACGAGGCAGCCAGCCGGGTTCAGCCGAGTCCCTTCCTGACGGCAGCGCGGCATGGGGCCGCCTGCCTTGTCTTCCTGGGCCTCGGGGACATGGAGACGAGATGCCCTGGAGGTACCCGTGAGGAGGACGGGGCTAGTGCGTGTCAGCGCCCCGCGGTCCACCGCGTGCTATCTGCCTGCTCCTCCGCACGGCCAGCCCTGTGCGGGCGGTGTCGCCCAGGCAGGAACACATCGCCCCCGGCCCCGCTCGGCCGCTACAAAGCACCTTCTGATCTGTCCAGCGAGCCAGTCAGCAAGCGCCAGCGTGCTGAACTAGAAGACGTTGGTGTTTGCTACATGCTTGGTCAAATTAATCATCTTATTGCATGTCAGATTTAGGAATAGATGCAGTCTTCTGTTGTTCTGTAAAGATTTTGTGTGTAATTTTTGTCCCCTTATGATTGTAAATGTCTTGGGGAAAAGGACCTGTTTGCATACGTTGCCTCTTCCAGTTCCTGCCACAGCCCCGTGAGGTAGGTAAGGCCGCTCCTGTTGCACAAGTGATGACTAAGTTCTGGGAGGCCGGGGGACTGCGAGTAGGAGGCAGAGCAGGCCCGGTCTCCTGGCCTTGCCGCTGTGACGCGCCTCCCTTGTTCCCCTGGACCAAACCCCTGTGTGGCCTTTGGGGTAGCCAGGAGCGTCAGCCTGTAGGGTGACAACACAAAGTGGTTCAGTGTACCAGCTGCCTCTGTGCTAAACAAGTGCTATGCTTTTGTTTTGGTGCAGACCCAGTGTTCTGCCTTAGACTTCATAGTACCCTCATGTTAAGACAAAGCAAAATCCCCAGCCTTGTTCATCTCATACATAAGAACATGCTCTGGCTGGGGCAGGGGCGATAGGGGAGGGCAGAGTGTTTAGAAATTAGTTTCTCAAGCCTTTCCCTTTTTGTAAGCTATTCTTAGAAGTGGGAGGCTGGGCGTGGTGGCGCACACCTGTAGTCCCAGCTACTCGGGAGGCTGAGGCAGGAGGATCTCTTCAACCCAGGAGTTTGAGGCTGCAATGAGCTATGATCACACCACTGCCCTCTAACCTGGACAACAGAGTGAGACCCTGGAGAGAGAGGAGAGAAAGAAATGGGAGAGGAAGCTCAGGGTGACATGGAATGTCACTGTCAAGCTGAGTCCATCCGAGCTGGCTGTCCTGACAGAAAACCTGGCTAGACACCCACCAGCTCTAGGCCACAGCCACACCTGCCTGGATAGCGGGCCCACTGTCTGGAAGGAAAGGGTGAGGTGGGCCCACAATGTTGACACAAACCTGTAAAATGGTGACAAATGTCACAATGACATTTAAGAATTTAGTAAAGAAACCAGGACAGAAAAGATCTTAAACCACGCAGGAAGCTTGTCACAAGTCTCAAGTTTTTTATTTTCAGAAGAGAGTCTGGTTTTATTTTTGAAAAGAGAAGGAAAGAAAAAACTGTGATAAATGCTAGTGAGGTGCCACTTCCCTCCTCCTTGCAGGCTCTGACCGACAGCTAGCTCTCTTCCACAAAACCCACAGACGCAGAGCCAGGGCTCGTCAGAACAGGATGGTCTATGGAGGGAGCTCAGAGTGGGGAGCTGGCAAACTGGGGCTCTGAGCCCAGGGCTCTTTGTACCGTGCCCTCAGTTGGTCTGGCCTCCGGAGACAGTGTGCCGTCTTGGTTATCAGAGACGCAGGGGACATTTCAGGCTTGCCCCCGTGCTATAGATGCCCTAGAAAGTAAGGCAAAGGAAGCTTTAAGCTTTCGTCTCTCGTTAGGAAGGAGAGTACAAGGACTCAAGAAAAACACCCCAGAAGAAAGGGACCAACCCCTGAGCACAAAGTGCTTGCACCAAATGTGTGAAAGATGCCCAGGCGTGAGTTGGCGGCCGTCAGACAAGGCCTGAGCAGGCCAGGCCTATGCCACAATTGGCCCAGTTGCCATCAGTCTCTTGACGTGCCCAGGGAAGTGGCAGCTCATTGGAACTTATCACAGCCTCCCACCAAAACCCAACAGCACTCAGAGAGTTCACAGTCAGGGAGACCTAGCAGAGAGATGGCTGTCTAACAGTAGGGGTGGGGGGTTCAGGGGGCCAGCCAGGGGTGGCCATGGCTCAGACACAGTGTCCCTTCACAGTCACTGAAATTAGGTAGCAGAGAAACAGCAAAGCTGGAGAGAGAATATGGGAACAGAGGGAGCAGCTATTGGCACTCATCGGGGCCTGGGCTCCAGAGCCGTGAGGACGGGCAAGGGGAGGGGAGAGGAGATGGCAGAAAAACCCAGTTAGTTGTAGACTCCAGCCAGCTATGGGTGAGCAGGGTGAGTCCTTTGAGTGTAAACATGCCCCCTTATTCCACTTGGAGAGCAAGGGGGAGCTCAGGGAACTCTGGTCAAGTTCTCAGCCCCTCTACATCTATGTGGGGGTCCCCTGCCCACGAGCCCCACCAGAGGGAGGGCCCCTTGCAGGAGAGGGGCCTTGGCCTGAGAGCCGAGCCAATGGTCAGTGACTTGTGGCCCCCACTCTGGCCGGGGTTCTAGGGAAGGCCAGAGATAGTAGAGCTGTGACAGGCCCTGTGCGCCTGCCCCGGCCAAGCCCACAGTCCTCCCTCCTGCTTTGCCACTTGGCCACACACAGCCCTGCAGAAGCAGGGAATGTTCTGCAAGTGCATTCTGGCTGGCTCCTTTCCTAGCCACCTGCATAGGGAGCATTATGACCAGGGCTTTCAAGAGCCACAAATCCAAAGAATGCTAGAGCTGGAAGGCAGCTCGGAGTCACTCATCCAACTTCTAATTTTTAAATGTGAGAAAACTGAGGCCCAGAAAGTAAAACTGATAAGTCATTCAAAGCTAGTGAGTGGCCGTTGAGATGGCTCACGCCTATAATCCTAGCGCTCTGGGAGGCCAAGGTGCGAGGATCGCTTGAGCTCAGGAGTTGGAGACCGGCCTGAGCAAGAGTGAGATCACATCTCTACTAAAAATAGAAAGAAATTAATTGGCTAACTAAATATATATAGAAAAAATTATCTGTGCATGTGGCGCACGCCTAGTAGTTCCAGCTACTCAGGAAACTGAGGCAGGAGGATTGCTTCAGCCCTGGAGTCGGAGGTTGCAATGAGCTGTGATGACACCACTGCACTCTACCTGGGGCAATGGAATGAAAGACTCTGTCTCAAAAACAGAAAAAAGAAAGCTTAGTGAATGGCAGAGTCGGAACTAGCTAGAATCCACACCTTCTGGTGGCTTGTCCAGGGTTTATTACACCACATGAAACCTCCCAAACATATGAAGGGAGAAGGGGCAAAAAGCTCTTAGCGTTTCACCTCCACCCCCTCCTACTGAGGCTGGAGGAGAGTGAGTGTTTCCTGGCCTTGCTCCCCGCAGTCCTCCTGCACGCTTAGCTCCCTAAAAGTAGTTATCCTGCTTCAGAGATGCCGAGTGATGTCCCACATCAAGACAGTAAGGACGCAACTGCTGGGTGTCTCCTGTCAGCACCCTCTATAAGGGGAACACTGGGGAAGGGATTGCGGGGGAAGGTCCCACCGCCTGCCTGTCCCTAGTGAGACCCTAAGCCAGAGCAGAGGAGGAAGGTCACCACTACCTTTTCTGACCTACAGCAGGCTTCCTAGAGGAAGGACATGGGAAATTGGGCTTCCTACTCCCCTGGGCCTATGGGAAGCCCAACTTCATGTCCATCCTGGAACACCACCAAACCTGTTGCTCTCAGCCAAGATCTGGCCAAGCCAGCAACAAACCATGGGAACGACAACTGTCCTGGGTGCAGGGGAAGAACGGAAGGCGGGCAAGCCAATGGCTGATACTCCAGAGACCCTGTAAGAACACTGGCACCAAACCCAGCTGGCTCCAGTGCCATGTTGAATGCAACTGCTGAGTATTTTGTCTTTATGTTTTGCAAGCAGCGTCAGTACATGATGCAACAAAAGTTGAAAGCACAGAGGTAGAAATGCTCACTCACCCAAGAAAGGGTGCAGTTTGGTCCTTAGAGAGTGGGCCCTCCTCCCTCCAGCTGAGAGGAACAGGATGGAGAAAGCTCCTGAGTGAGCTTCTCCCAGGGGCCCCGGTTTTCCTGGGAATTCATGGTCACAACTTCAGGCAGAAAAGAGGAAGGTGGTGGTAAGCGCGAGGCGGGGGGCAAATGGCCCCCTCAGCTCTCCTACCCATTGTGGGGGTAGACACAAGAAAACAACACTGCACACTCACAGAGACAGACACTTTGCATCTACCACCCTGAAGAAATCCAATAGACACATCAGGAGAACAGTGGGTTCTGGGTCAATTTCAAGGTATGGGACAATGGCCTCTAACCACAGCCTGAATGAGGCCAGCACTTCCCAGCAGGGCAGCAGGCCCAAGGCCAGGCATCCCGCCTGCGCACCTCTTTCCTCCATTCTTCCCCTAATGGGTGGGAATTAGGGTGGAGGTGGGAAAAGAAAGCAGCAGAGGTTCCAGCCCTTTGGAGGCTGGGCCTGGGGCAGGGCATGGAAAGGGAGAGCAGGGTAAGTGGAGCGACCTCCCTCACCAGTAACTCTGGTCTCCTCCATGCTGCCGGACCCGAGGAGCACAGAAGGACACATGGGCCCTTAGCCCTATTAACAGCGACCTCTTCTAAACAGAGCCTGATTAAATCTGGGTGAGAGAGGTCAAAGGACAAGGAAGCTGGGGACTCCTAACCCAAAAGCACGGCCCCTGCTCTTCTCCCCTCAATTCTGGGAGGCCACCGCCAGAGTATTGACGTAGCCGTGGGCGCCCCCCTCGTTCTCCGAGACGCAGTGGCCCAGCTGGGAGCCGCCCTGAGGCGGAGGCGGAGGGGGCGGCGGGGCGGAGGGCGGGGCGCCGTAGCCCGCTCTGGCCCGACTGAGGGAGGCCCGGCTGCCCTGGTCCCAGCAGCCCTCCAGGGCCTCCAGGCCCCGGCAGCCGAGGAAGAAGAGGTTCTTGAGCATGAAGACGGAGAGGGGCTGCTGGTAGCTCACCACCAGGAGGCAGCGCAGGGCCAGCAAGGGCACGTCCACCAGGCAGCCGCCCAGCAGGCGCAGGAGGCGGCTGCAGCTGCCGGGCCCCGAGGCCCGGCCCCAGGACGAGGCGTTGAGCTCGTAGAGCCAGAGCACCGGCGAGGCGAGCGTGAGGAAGTAGACGGCGATGAGCAGGTAGCGCAGGTGCGCGGGCAGCGGCACGCGGCCCTCCAGCGTCAGCTCCACCAGGGTGAAGCTGTCGAGCAGGTCCAGACACGTGCCCAGGAAGCAGCCGGCGGCGCGGTGCCGCTGGGGCTGCAGCAGCAGGGGTCCGGCCGAGCCCGGCGGGCCGCCCGCCTCGCTGATGGCCCGCACCAGGCTGTAGAGCAGGGGCACCGACAGCGCCATGGTGAGGCGGAAGCCGGTGGTGCCGAAGGGCGCGCGCAGCTCGATGAGGTCTAGGATGGACGTGCCCAGGATAAGCACCACCTTGGGCGTGAAGGCGATGGAGTAGATGAGCCAGGCCAGGTAGGCGAAGGCGAACTCGCCGGTCGCCCCGGCAGCCGCCAGGCCGCCCCCCGCGCCCCCGCGGCCGCCGCGCGCCTTGGCCCCAGCGGGGCCGGCCGAGGCAGCGGGCAGGTGCAGGGGCGGCGCGGCGTGGTGGTGGTGCTGGTGGTGGCTGTGGGCGCCGCCCCGACGGCCCCGGCTGTTCTTGGCGAAGAAGATGGCCCAGCCCACCACCACCACCAGATCGGTGGCGATCCAGGAGCACCAGTACAGGTCGGTGACGGCGATGAGGTACAGGTCCAGCAGGCCGCCCTGCGCCAGCAGCAGCACCACGGACAGCGCCTGGTAGCCCCAGCGGCACCCCGGGCTGGGGGCGCAGCAGCGGCGCCGACCCCTGCGGCCCGGCCGGGCCGGGCGGCAGCAGCAGCAGCACGAGCAGCAGGAGCCGCCACTGCCCGCGCCCGGGCCGCCCGGGCCCCCCGCCGAGCGGCCCCCGGGCCCCCCGACGGCCCCAGCCGCAGCACCCCCGCCGAAGTCCCCGGCGGTCATGCTGCAGGAGGTGGGCGTGGAGGAGGAGGAGGAGGAGGCGGCGGAGGAGGAGAAGGCGGCGGGCGCGGGGTCGGCGGCTGGGGCGCCCCCCTGACCCGGGGGCCCCGGGAGCGCGGCGGCGGCGGCCGGCACCAGCGGCTTGCTGATGCTGAGGCTCTCGTCGTCGTCCTCTCGCTCCGCGCCCGTGCTGCTGCTCGCCGAGCCGCCGCCCCCGCCGCGTCTGCCGCCGCCTCCCGCCCGGCTGGTGCTGGTGCTGGTGCTGCTGTCTCCCGAGCCTCTCCGGCCGCGGGAGGAGCCCCCCCGGAGGAAGAGGGGCTGCAGCCGGGCGGCGGCGGGGGGCGGGAGGAAGGAGCCGGGCGACGACGAGACGCAGCGAGGGTTGCCGAGCGCTGGGCGCATTGTCCTCCGAGGGCGCCGGGGCTGCCCAGCTGCTGCTCCCCGCCAACCGCGGGCTGGAGCGGCGGCCGAGGGGAGCCGGGGCTGGCCGCCGCCGCCGCCTCCCCAGCGGGGGGACTCGTACCCGGGTCGGGCAGCAGCGAGATCCGGACTGGAGCCACTGGACTGGGCGAGCCGAGCCCCGGCGGGCGGCCGGGCGCGGAGGGCGGCGGGGGCGCGGAGCGGGCGGCGACGGCGGGCGGGGGCGAGGCCAGCCGGCAGGAAAGGGAGGCTGGCGGCGGGGAAACCAGGACTGGATTCGAGGGGGAGAGGAGGGGGCGAGCCCAGAGAAGGGGAAAGCCTGGCTCGCTGGATCAGCAGAAAGGAAAGGCGGACGCAGTGCTTGGGCGTCAGAGGCGGGGTGGGGCGCCCCGTGGCCCGGGATGAGCGGGGAGGGGCAGGCAGCCCCCAGAATGAGGAGGAGACGCCGGGAGCACCCACCGCGGCGTCCGGGTGCCTAAGCACTCCCTCCGGAGTCCCACAGGCTGCCCCGCTGGAGCATTAGTGACCAGAAGGCCACAGCTCGTGTAGACCATGCCTCCAAACACTGAGCCAGGCGACAGGCTCGGGCTGCTGCCCCTGGTCGGCACAGCTTGTGTCTCAGGCAGCAGGGCAGCTTCCTATCCCCCCGCGCTTGTCCAGGGCCCCCACACAGGCCAGCCACCTCTCCCTAAGGCACTTGAAATCTAACAGAGCCAGGCCATACTGAAACGAAAGACCAGAACAGCAGCCCAGGCACAGGCCTGCATGGGCTCATGAGCCACCCTCAGGGAGGCCCCAGTTGCCAGTGGATGGAGAAGCTCCCTGAAAATAACTGCTTGGGTACTGGGACCAGGCAAGCGGGCCCTGCCAAGTGTGGCTTCGGGTATTCTCAAAGGTTTTCAAAGCAGGAATTGAAAAATTGCCAATAATAGGAAGATGTATCTAGTAGAGAGGAAAATAAAGGGTGAGGAAAATAGAGAGGAAATAAATAGAGAGGAAAATAAAGGAAAATAAATTTATTTTCCTCTAGTAGAGAGGAAAATAAATTTAGAGGTGTGGTCACCTTGCTAAAATCAAAGGCTCAAAGAAGATGATGGTGACACTTACAGCTTGCCACAGTAGAGAGGCACTGTCCCATGGATGGTGGCAACAGCCCTGCACTGACAAGCTCAGGAGCTCACCCATGACTGGGACTGGCTTTCTGTGTGGCAACTCAGGGAGGCAGAAGGTACAAGTGAAGTCCTTAGGGGCTTAAGGGGAGAAGGAAATGACTAGAGCAGTTGTGGCTCAAAAGAAATCTGAGGTTCATGTACAGCGCAGACAGACCGTTCCCAGCCCCAGGAAGCAAGGGGGAAGCTTGTCTGCCCCTTTCTCCTTCTCCACATCCTTCAGGCTGCTTCCTGCCCCGCCCGGATTTCAGTACCTTTAAAGCTGCTGCTGCTGCTGGCCTCATCTGCCCAGATAACACCACACAGAGTGAGGGAGGGAAGTGTACTGGACCCACAGTGGTTAGTTGCCCAGGCCTTGCCCCTAAATGTGCCTCTTGAATGAGGGTCAGTTGCAGCCAAACCTGCCCTCTCCAGCCTCTTGGAGGTCAGTCTGCATGGCCAATCCATGGTAGGTGTGGGACTTAGAACTCACAACTTGCACCATTTCCTCCTCTAGCACACACCACCTTTGGAAAGTTCTCTGTTTAATCATCATGCAAGGCAGAGCAGGTGCAGCGGTGAGAGCAGGAGCTCTGGGGCTGGCAGTCCCAGCCCTGCCACTTCACAGCTTTGCGACCTCAGCCTGGTTATTTCACCTCTTGGAGCCTCAGACTATTGATCTGTGTAAAGGGACTGACACCTACCTTAACGTTGTGTTAAGAGAGATCATGTGTGTAAAGGGCTTAGTCCAGTGCCTAGCTCAGGTTAGATACTCAGTTAAAGGCAGCTGGTGTTATCATAATTCCACTTTGCTCATGTCCTAACCTCCCAGGAAACATTCACTCACAGCATGAGCCACCAGTGACTTTCCAGGGCTGGATTCCTTCCTGAGGCCACGTTCAGAGTTCTCCCCCACAGCTTTGCACTTTGCTCAGTGCTGGGAGCAGAGCTGCTAGAGCTAGGAGCACTGGTTCTTGGAGCTGGTCTTCCTAGGCCTCATGGTGCGCAAGTCAGCTGTGCCGGCTGGGGCCAAGGCCCCCATGGGGGAGGCGGAGAATAAACCACTTAGTGGATGCAGCTTCCACTCATGTGTGAGCAACACAGCAGGTCTGGCAGCTGTCAGGGCTGAGCCAGCCCAGGTAAAAAAGTGGACTGGGGAGCTGCCAACTGCTAATCGGAGTGATTACAGCCAGTCTCCAGGCCCTCCAGGGGACGTACCAGCCAGCAGTTCACACGGAAACCCAAGCCTCCTGCTCACGCTATGAAACGGCTGACAGAGCAGAAGCAGCTAAGGCAGGCAGACAGCTGCAGTCCCAGGATGCTGCAGAGCCTGTCCCCTACCCAGTGCCCGCCATGGCCACCCACACATGCCGCTGTCATTCACCTGCCAGGCCATGCCTCCTTTTATAGGTGCCTTCGTGAACACAGATTTCCTCCCCGGCTACTTACATTTTAACAGTCCTTTGAAGTTATTCTTTGCATTTCTTACATCAACTTTCTGTAAGACATTCCTTAATCCAGCTTCTTCAGGCCTGAGACCCTGAATCACATTCCACAGATGACCAGGAGGAGAAGTTAGGGTGCAGAACAGAATAAGTGTGGGTGGGATCTCTTCTTTACATCGGCTGTTTCAGTCTTGTATACACGTGCACGCGCGCGCGCACACACACACGCACCCTCTTTGCTTCAGCCTGGGGAGGGCCTGTCAAAGACATGACACAGATATGACAAGGATGAGAAGAAGGAAGACAAAAAGACTTTTTCATCTAGAAAGTGGCTACAAACATCTCACATCTCATCTAGAAAAGGAAGGAAACAGCAGCTGAGCACTCATAGTACCTAGGGTCTGTGCTGAACGCCTCTCACACAACACCCGGAAACGAGAGGTGGAGCAGTGCACTCCATAGCACACGGCCAGGCGAGGGCAGGCAGGGCTGCCCTCAACCTACCAACTCTCCTCTCACAGCCCAAGATGGCAGGGCCCACAGGGAGACAGGGACAAAGCAAACAGGTTTCAATCCAAAAAATGTTTCCTTGAGCACCTGTTGAGTGCTGGGCACCAGATGAGGCTCCTGTGGCCACTTAACATTCTTGTCCTCCTAGACCTAGAAGGCCAATGCCCCTTGCCTTCCTGAAGCAGTAGTAATGGGTTATGACGGAGGGAGAAATGCCCCAGTCAGCTTAGCAAGAAAGGAAGGCTCAGAGGGGCAGGCCCACCCTTTCCTAGTACGGAGCACAGACACCCCTTTTTTGGGAGACAGAGTCTTGCTCTGTTGCCCAGGCTAGAGTAAGTGCCATGGCATCAGCCTAGCTCGCAGCAACCTCAAACTCCTGGGCCTGAGCAATCCTCCTGCCTCAGCCGCCCGAGTATCTGAAACTACAGGCATGTGCCACCATGCCTGGCTAATTTTTTTCTATATATTTTTAGTTGTCCAGCTAATTTCTTTCTATTTTTAGTAGACACAGGGTCTTGCTCTTGCTCAGGCTGGTCTCGAACTCCTGACCTTGAGCAATCCTCCTGCCTTGGCCTCCCACAGTGCTAGGATTGCAGGCGTGAGTCACCATCCCCATCCCATAGACCCCTTCTTCACTGATCCATGCTCTGTCACTCTCACTGCCCTCTTTTACCTTCAGAGTGAGAATAAAGAAAAGGAACTGTCAGAGAATGTGGGCGCCCACAGATGCTCCCTGCATGAACATAAGATGGGAAGAGACACGGCAGGGTCCTCTGGTTCTCAATTACACAATCACCAAACACTGACTCTCGTGACTGAAGCGGGATGAGTCTGCAAGACTTAGCCATTTGGAGCTTGAAAGCTCAAAACTACTTTGTGAGCTCTCTGAAGATAGACACTATACCCACGCCCAGCCACAGCTCCTTGATACCTGGAGCAAGCTGTGTGGCTGCAGCTGCCCCAGGGATGCCTCATGGTGATACCACCACCCTCTGGGCTAAAAGGGAAGTCCCAGCATCAGTGTCTCATGTATCAGTCCCTGAGGTAGGGACTAGGGTTACAGAGATTTTTTAAAAGTAAGTTCTTTCCTGGAAGGGAGATAGACATATAAGCGATAAAGCTCAATGAAGTATTATGAACACTATGACCAACTTCTACAACAGGGAACAGGAGAAGGTCCACAAAGACTTCACAGGGGATGGGACATGAGAGCTGTTTGAGGGATAAGCAGATGGTGGTTAGCAGAGAGGAGGTGGAACTAGATCAGGAGAGCATTCCAAGGTCCAGATGAACAAAGGACCTACAGTAGGAAGTAGCAAGACCCCATCAAAGAATTATAAATATTTGGCACTGCTTGAATATGAAGTACAAGGAGAATATGCAATGAAAGATAAGGCTGAGGAAAGAGGCAGGGGCTAGGTTACAGTGGACCTCATCTGCCAGGCTGAACTTGGGCTGCATTCTGAGGGAATAGGAAACTCTCAAAAGCAAAAATATAACATGTTGGAAAAATTGCTATGTAGTGGAGATGATGGGTTGGAGGGAATGGAAAATGGAGGCACAGAGACTATGTTCTGGTTCTTGCAATACTGTGAACTAAATAATATAAAAATGCCCCTGCTTACCAAAAACACTAAATAAAATATAACATCCAGCCGGGTGCGGTGGCTCACGCCTGTAATCCTAGCACTCTGGGAAGCTGAGGCGGGCGGATTGCTCGAGGTCAGGAGTTCGAAACCAGCCTGAGCAAGAGTAAGACCCTGTCTGTGCTATAAATAGAAAGAAGTTAATTGGCCAACTAATATATATAGAAAAAATTAGCTGGGCATGGTGGCGCATGCCTGTAGTCCCAGCCACTCGGGAGGCTGAGGCAGTAGGATTGCTTGAGCTCAGGAGTTTGAGGTTGCTGTGAGCTAGGCTGACGCCACGGCACTCACTTTAGCCTGAGCAACAAAGCGAGACTCTGTCTCAAAAAAAAAAAAAAAAACCAAAACCAAAAACAAAAATATATATATATATAAAAACATCCTTTTAAATGTATAGCTAATATCCCAAAAGAGTAAGGGAAATTCTTGAGGCCATAAATGAAGAAGGAACTAAAACACAGAATGGTGAGTGAAATAAATGATCCTGTAAGTGCCTTTGGATATGTAGTCCATCTCGGTAGGCCACACTGTCTAATACAGTGGGGACTGGCCACATGCAGATGTCTAAATTTAAATTTATGTTAATTAGTGTTAATTTAAATTAATTAAAATTTAAAATTCAATTCCTAAGTCTCACTAGCCACACCTCAAGCACTCAATACCTCATGTTACTAATGGCCACCATATTAGACAGTATAGGTCAGGGGTCCTCAAACTTTTTAAACAGGGGGCCAGTTCACTGTCCCTCAGACCATTGGAGGGCCATTGGAGAGTGCGGTGCACATTCCACACATATGCACTGTGGGCCTGGGATGAGTTGGCTGCTAAGCAGGACAGGCAGCTGTGGCAAAAACACCCAGTGGGCCGGATAAATGTCCTCGCGGGCCACATGTGGCCCATGGGCCATAGTTTGAGGACCCCTGGTAGGTATATAACATTTCCATCACTGTGGCAAGATCATCTAGACAGTACTGATGGAAACATGGATAATAGCCAAAAGAGACAGGAGACATAGCATTAGACCCAACTAGGCAAGAAAACTGAGCTGAGCTTCCTGCGTAAAACTATGACCTCAATGAAAGGGTAGACTAGAAAAACAATTCTACCACCAAAACAGGGAGACCACATGGAAATGAATGAGCACTGCCCTAGGCTTAAAGTGAAACAAAAACCTTTCCTGGGAATACATAACCATGGGTCTATACCATAAATAGATTTGGGATTTGAATAATGCCATGCTGAGAAAGTAACATAATTATTGGTCACAGCCTGGTAATAACCATGAATCACCTAGTAAAAGCAAATATAAATCAGTTTTGGAATGACACACCTTCAATTCAGATCTTATAGGATTCCCATAAATTAAACACCAGTAAAAGTGAGCTCAAAATCCCAAATTACAAACCACACAAGGAAATAACCCAGCATAAACGAAAATCAGCAGATGACATACACAAGATTAGACCTCTCAGAACTTCAGATGATAAAGGCTATAATACCAATATGTTTACCATGCTTAAGAACATAAAAGAATAAAGTTATATGAAAAAGAATAGTATAGAAAAGGAAATAATATGGCAGGGTAAAGTACTTCCAGAATGCCAGGATATGGATCTCTGTGAATTTTTGGCCCAGAGAAACCCCCATAACTGGTGAAAACTATAAAAACAACCATTTGAAGTTTCTGAAAATTGTTCTAGGGCATATAGCAAATAGGAAAACATTTATTCAAGAAAATAAGTGAAATCTCAGTAAGAACAGCAACAGTCTGTGCCATTTGAACTACAACCTGCTCCCTCCATGCCCCCAGCTCAATGTGACAGAAGCTCTACCCTTATGTGGACAAGAAGAAAGGGCTCCCTCTCCCCACTAGCTCCTAGTCTAGCGCAACGGTTTCTCCCCATGAGGGGCTGGCTGCCAGCATTTCTCATTCCCCACCCCTGAGCTTTGTGTTACAGAAACTCTGTTTCAGGCAAGCACAGCTGAGAGGTCTGAGGCTCCCTATCTCTACCCAGCTCCCACTTGTAGAGTGGAAGCTCTAACCCGGGTATGGCAGGCCAAAAGTACTAGGCCAAATCACCTTGTCCCAGCTCACTTATAGGGCAGAAGTTCCACACAGCAAGAGGCAAGCTATAAAAACCAAAATGCTGCCATCCCCTCCTCCCATTCCCTTTCTACTCACAGATAAAGCATATTGCTCTGAGAGAAGTGGGCCACTGTATACGGCTCCAGAGCAATGGCACAGTTTCTGCCCAAGAGTAGAAGCACGTGTAGAAATAGAGCCCTGCAGCTCAACCTTAAGAGAATGGCTTTATTTGGAACACAAATTAAAAGTCTAAGGGTACTGTTAGAAGTCTTGGTAGTGAGTAATTTAGAGGAGGCTGCTAGCTCCATGATGGCAACAAGTGAAAGAGAGACAAGCTAGAAGTTTACCAGAGAGAACCGGGGAAAGAGACAGCTAAAAAGAGCCCTCCTGGGGTTAGAGCAAATCTCAAAGACTGGTCTCAAGAACCTTCCCTACAAAGGGACCCAACTTTATTGGATCAGATATCATCAATTTATGCCTCTTAGGCATTGTCAAAAATAACAGAGTGATCAGCTAGCAATTAGTGGAGACTAACAGCTGGATGTAAGACAAATAAAGGGGGGCCAGCCAGAAGCTCAACAAGTAGATCAGGGTAAGAGACAGTCAAAGGGAACCCAGCTGACACCACAGTCATCCCAGGCAGGAGGGAGACTGTGTGCATGTCCAGGCTTCATCTTCTGAGAAGTAACATCAGAGGCTTCATACTTCAGGTGAAACAGATTTCACTGAGCTCTTTTGGCCAAGTCACTAAAAAAATAAACACCAATAATAAAAATTCTAGGGGAGTGGAGGAGAAGGGTTGGGATCATGATCACTTTTTAGAGTTGTTATATTACCTTAAATGTGCAGCTTTCAACAAAAAATTATGAGACATACAAAGAAATAGGAAAGTGTGACCCATATACAATGAAACAAATCAGTAACTGCCTATGAGGGGCCCAGATGTTAGACTTAGTAGACACCTAGACTTTGAAGACAGACTTCAAAGCAGCTATTAAAAATGTGTTCAGGCCGGGCGCGGTGGCTCACACCTGTAATCCTAGCACTCTGGGAGGCCGAGGCGGGTGGATTGCTCAAGGTCAGGAGTTCGAAACCAGCCTGAGCAAGAGCGAGACCCTGTCTTTACTATAAATAGAAATAAATTAATTGGCCAACTAATATATATAGAAAAAAATTAGCCGGGCATGATGGCACATGCCTGTAGTCCCAGCTACTCAGGAGGCTGAGGCAAGAGGATTGCTTGAGCCCAGGAGTTTGAGGTTGCTGTGAGCTAGGCTGACGCCACGGCACTCACTCTAGCCTGTGCAACAAAGCGAGACTCTGTCTCAAAAAAATAAATAAATAAATAAATAAAATAAAAATAAAAATAAATGTGTTCAAAGAAGTAAAATAAACTGTGCTCAAAGAATTAAAGGAAAGTATGACAATGTCTCATCAGATAAAGAATGTCAATAAAGAGATAGAAATTATGATAATAAAAAGAAGCACCAAATGGAAATGCTGGAGTTGAAAAGTATAACAGCCAAAATGAAAAATTCAGAGAGGGACTCAACAATTGATTTGAGCTAGCAAAATAATCAGCAAACTCAAAGAAACATTGATAGAGACTAAGCAATCTGAAGAACAGAGAGAATAAGGAGTGGAGAAAAATATAAACAGAGCCTCAAAGAAATATGGGACACCATTAATTGCATCAGCATATGTATGATGGGATTATCTGGAGGAGAAGAGAGAAAGAAAGGAACAGAAAAAAATTCAAAGAAATAATGTCTGAAAAATTCCCAAATTAAATGAAAATGTTAATCTACGCATCCAAGAAGCTCAACAAACTCCAAGTAGAATAAACACGGAGATCAGGCTCAGAAACATCATAGTCAAAATGTTGAAAGCTAAAGACATAGAAAAAAAATCTTTAAAGTAGCCAGAGAAAAATGGCATCATATACAAGGGGAATCCAATAAGAGTAACAGTTAACTTTTCAGAAAGAGTAGGGGCCAGAAGTCAGTGGGAGACATATTCAAAGTGCTGAAAGAACACAGTAAGCAGGAATCTTATATCCACCAAAACTATCTTTCAAAAATGAAGGTGAAATACATTTCTAGATAAACAAAACCTGAGAGAACTCATTGTTAGCAGACTCGCCTTATAAGAAATACTATACTGAAAGTTCTTCAGGCTGAAAGCAAGTGACACAAGACAGTACTCCAAATCCACACAAAAAAGCAAAGAGTTCCAGTAAAGATAATTATGCAAGTATCATAAAAGACAGTGTAATCTCATATTTCTTCTCCTTTCTTCTCTTAATTTATTTAAAAATCAATTGCAAACAATATTATAATTGTATTGTTGAGCTTTTAACATATAGAAATGTATTATATTTGACAATAACAGCACGAAGAAGGCAAGTGAGAGCAAAGATGTATGAAGGCAAGGAAATGACACCAGATGGAACTCAATTCACAAAAATAAATGAAAAGAACCAGAGGTAAAAAAGATACAGATGTAGACATAGTTTTAATTTGTTATGTATATATCATATATAAGAATATCACAAAAAATTTGCAGCAGGTTGGGTGGTCTCGTGGCTCTATCTCTTGCTTCAACAGTGTTTGGATGGAACAGACCCGAGGACTCCCTTTCTTCCAGCCTCCAACTGCTCTCTGATCGCCTCTCCACTTGCAATCTCCCGGACCAAGATCTCTGGACCAAGAGAAGATCTCTGCCATCTCCTGCTGCTGGAGCCAGCTAACACCTTTTCTTGTGGTTAGCGTCTTACTGCCAAGCAACCATGAGCTCCTAGATTCATCAGAATTACTCCACCGAAGTGGGGGCAACCATCAACCGCCTGGCAATTTGCATCTAAAGGCCTTCTACACCTACCTCTCTCTGGGCTACTATTTCGATTGAAGATGTGGCTCTAGAAGGTGTGGGCCACTTTTTCCGAGAATTGGCTGATGAGAAGCGCGAGGGTGCTGAGCATCTCTTGAAGATGCAAAACCAGTATGGCGAGCATGCTCTCTTCCAGAAGCCGTCTCGAGATGAGTGGGGTCCCACCCAGGATGCAATGGAAGCCACTGTGGCCCTGGAGAAGAGCCCAAACCAGGCTCTTCTGGATCTTCATGCTCTGGGTTTTACCTGCACAGATCCCGATCTCTGTGACTTCCTGGAGAATCACTTCCTAGATGAGAAAGTGAAACTCATCAAGAAGATGGGCAACCACCTGACCAACCTCCGCAGGCTGGCCAGCTGGGCAAGTATCTCTTAGAAAGGCTCACTCTCAAGCACGATTAGGAGGCTGCCAAGCCCAGCGACCACTGAGGAACCCCTCTCAAAGTATCAGGGCTTCTGCCTGAGCCCCTCCCTCCAGGCACTAGGCAGCTTTTTAACCACCCCGGAGTCCTCTCCCAAGCCTTTGACCAAATGGAAATAAAGCTTTTTGCAGCAAAAAAAAAAAAATATCACAAAAAAGTGAAAAAGGAAATAGAGCTATATAGAAATAAATTTCTACATCTCACTGGAATTAAGTTGGTATAAATCTGAAGTAGATTCTGATAAGCTAGTATGTATAAGACCTAAAGCAACCAGTAAGAAAATAACTCAAAATGTAGTTTTAGGCTGGGCATGGTGGCTCACACCTGTAATTCTAGCACTCTGGGAGGCTGAGGTGGGCAGATTGCTCGAGGTCAGGAGTTCAAAAACAGCCTGAGTAAGAGTGAGACCCCCGTCTCTACTAAAAATAGAAAGAAATTAATTGACCAACTAAAAATATATAGAAAAAATTAGCCGGGCATGGTGGCGCATGCCTGTAGTCCCAGCTACTCGGGAGGCTGAGGCAGAAGGATCGCTTGAGCCCAGGAGATTAAGGTTGCTGTGAGCTAGGCTGATGCCATGGCACTCTAGCCCAGGCAACAGAGTGAGACTCTGTCTCAAAAAAAAAAAAAAAATGTAGTTTTAAAAAAATCATTAAAGGAATTAAAATGTTACACTATGAAAATTCATCTAATACAAAAAAGAAAAAGATCAAAAAAAGAACTTCAGTCCTACCTGAGGTGCCTACTCCCAAAAAATCAAACAAACAAAAAAAACCTTCAGATTTCAAATATATAGTAGTCTTCCCTTATCCATTGGGATACATTCCACAAACCCCAGTAGATGCCTGAAACTGCAGATAGTACCAAACCCTATGTGTATATAGAGAGATAATACTATGTTTTTTTCTTATACATACATACCTATGATACAATTTGATTTATAAGTCAGACACAGTAAGAGATTAACAATAATAAAATAGAACAATTATAACAATATACTGTAATGAAAGTTATGTGAATATGGTCTCTCTCTCTCAAAATATCTTAATATTTTTGGATGATACTTTACTGTGAGTAGCTAAAACCATGTAAATCGAAACTGCAAATAAGAGGGGACTACAGTATAGTCACTGAAAAAATTTAATGGATGGGTTAAACTGTAAATTAGACATAACTGAAGCAAGTTAGTAAATTTAATAATATATCTGAAGACATTCTCTAGAATGCAGTACAGAGAGCCAGTGATTGAAAATATATAAAAAAGACAAAAGATATGAGAGATGGATTGGGAAGATCCAAAATATTTCTAATAGAAGCCTCAGAAGGAGAAAATAAAAATAATGAGGGAAACACAATAAGGAAATTTGAGCTGAGAATTTTCCAAACTTAGTGAAAAAACTCCATCCACACAGATTTAGGAATCATAGTAAATCCTAAACAGGATGACTAAAATATGAACATGCTCCTAGATGTTTTGAAGTGAAACTGTGAAACTACAGAACACCTAACCAGAAAGAGATCTTAAGAGAAACCAGAGGCCGGGCACGGTGGCTCATGCCTGTAATCCTAGCTCTCTGGGAGGCCGAGGTGGGCGGATCATTTGAGCTCAGGAGTTCGAGACCAGCCTGAGCAAGAGCGAGACCCCCGTCTCTACTATACATAGAAAGAACTTAATTGGCCAACTAATGTATATAGAAAAAATTATCCGGGCATGGTGGCGCATGCCTGTAGTCCCAGCTACTCGGGAGGCTGAGGCAGGAGGATTGCTTGAGCCCAGGAGTTTGAGGTTGCTGTGAGCTAGGCTGATGCCACGGCACTCAATCTAGCCTGGGCAACAAAGTGAGACTCTGTCTCAAAAAAAAAAAAAAAAAAAGAGAAACCAGAAAGTAAAAAACAAATTACTTACAATAAACAATTAGCTTGATAGCAGACTTCTCCTCAGAAATAACAGAAGTCAGAATGCAACAAATGGCCGGGCTTGGTGCGGCTCACACCTGTAATCCTAGCACTCTGGGAGGCCAAGGCAGACGGATTGCTCAAGATCAGGAGTTCGAAACCAGCCTGAGCAAGAGTGAGACCCCCACCTCTACTAAAAATAGAAAGAAATTAATTGGACAACTAATATATATAGAAAAAATTAGCCGGGCATGGTGGCACATGCCTGTAATCCCAGCTACTCGGGAGGCTGAGGCAGGAGGATTGCTTGAGCCCAGGAGTTTGAGGTTGTTGTGAGCTAGGATGACACCACCACAGGACACTCACTCTAGCTGGGCAACAAAGTGAGACTCTGTCTCAGAAAAAAAAAAAAAAGAATACAACGAATGGTAGAAATAAAACTAAAGAGTCAGCGATTACTATAAACATCCTAGTAAATGACAGACTAATCAGATTGGATTTCTTTAAATGTCCAGCTATATTCTTTTATACAAAACAAATCTCTAAGACAAAAAGACAAAAAATGTAAAGGCTGAAGAAAAAATATATAAATATATTTTAATGCATTTATATAAATAAACCAGGCAAATATTAACTAAAAGAAAGTGGGATAGCTATATTAATATTTGAAAAAATAAACTGTATGCCCAAGAATATTCTTTGAGACAAAGAATTTCACCATATAATGATAAAAGAGACATTACAGCACAAAAGTGAAGGGCACACACTCTAGAATCAGGCTACCTGTTACAAATCCTGACTCCACCACCTAGAAGCTGAGTGGGCAAGTTTATTCAGTCTCACTTTCCTTGATTCTGCCCTTGCTAAACTAGAGACAATAATGGTGCCTACTTCGAGTTAAATGAATTAATATATAGAAAATACTCAGCACAAAGTGCTGCTATAAAAGGACCAAGTTCCAAAAAGACATCATAATTCTGAATTTGTATGTACTCAATAAAGTAGCCCCAAAATATATAACACAAAGAGGGATAATATTTATAAGACATTGGCAAATAACCTAATTATAGTGGGAGATAGAAACATCTCTCAGTAATTGACAGAACAAACAGATAAAACATTGTGAGGACTGAACTCTGATCTTTTTCTTTTGCTAAAAACTCCTTCCTAAGGAGGCCACCTGGGTCAGGCTACTAAGCGGCTTTTGTTAACCAAATGAAGCAGTGGTTTACTTCCCAACCTGATTCTGGTATGGCATAACATCACCTAAAAGATAAGAAGCCCCTGTCTTAACTCAAGCATCCTAGCAGATGCCTATCATAAATTTAAAGCATCTTAAAGCATCCTAACAGGCGCCTATTGTAAATTTAAAATGTCCTCCTGTCTGGACCTCCCAGAGTTCTCACACCCTTATCTTAAAGTAAGCATATCCTTTCTGGTCGTCTAGATAAAGTCTAACTCTCTCAGCCAATTGCCAGCCAAAGAATCTTTAAACCCACCTATAACCTGTAAGCCCCTGCTTTGAGATGTCCCACCTTTTTGGGCCAAACCAATGTATGCCTCTCATGTATTGATTTGTGACTTTGCCTATAACCCCTGTCTCTCTGAAAATGTATAAAACTAAACTGTAACCCAGCCACAGCGAGTCCACTTGCCCAAGGCCTCTTGGCAGTGGCTCCGGGTCATGGTCCTCAAATTTGGCTCAGAATAAATCTCTTTAAAATTATTTTACAGGGTTTGGCTTTTTTTCCATTGACAATTTGTACAGATATATTCAAGTTAACCACATCATTAACAAGCTTGATCTAATGGCTAAATTTAGAACTCTGTACCTAAAAATCTAGAAACTATGCATTGTTTATAAATATATGTACAACATTTACAAAACCTGACCATGTACAGACAGTATGCCCTGACCTCACAGCAATTAGGTTATAACACAATAATAAAAAGATAATCAACCACTCCCTGTATATTTGGAAATTTAAAAACATACTTCTAAATAATTTATCTGAAAATTAGAAAACATTTAGAACTAAATGGTAAAAATGCTACCTCTCAAAATGGATGGATACAGCTAAGGCAGAAGAGGAAAATTTATAGCCTCAAAAAGAACAGAGATAATGTAATGAAAACACAAAGAAAAAAATATTAAAGAACAGAAATAATAAAATCTAAACTTTTTTTTTGAGACAGAGGCTCACTTTGTCACCCAGCTAGAATGCAACCTCCAACTCCTGGACTCAAGCAATCCTCCTGAGTCAGCCTCCCGAGTGGCTGGGACTAAAGGCATGCGCCACAACACCTGGCTAATTTTTTCTATTTTTAGGAGAGACGGGGTCTCAGTCTTGTTCAGGATGGTCTCAAACTACTGAGCTCAAGCAATCATCCTGCCGTGGTCTCCGAGAGTGCTAGGATTACAAGCCACTGAGTGGGCCAAACCCTAACATTTATTTATTTATTTTTATTTTAGCATATTATGGGGGTACAAGTGTTAAGGTTACGTATATTGCCCATGTCCCCCCACCCCCCTCGAGTCAGAGCCTCAAGCGTGACCATCCCCCAAACATTGCACATCTCACTCAGTGCATTTGCATATACCCATCCCCTCCTCCCCCCTCCCACCTGCCCGACACCCGATAAATGTTACTCCTATACGTCCACTGAGGTGTTGATCCGTTAATACCAATTTGCTGGTGAGTACATGTGGTGCTGGTTTTTCCATTCTTGAGATACTTCCCTTAGTAGAATGGGTTCCAGCTCTATCCAGGAAAATACAAGAGGTGCTATATCACCATTGTTTCTTAGAGCCGAATAGTACTCCATGGTATACATATACCACATTTTATTTATTTATTTATTTTATTTTATTTTGAGACAGAGTCTCACTTTGTTGCCCAGGTAGAGTGAGTGCCGTGGCGTCAGCCTAGCTCACAGCAACCTCAAACTCCTGGGCTCAAGCAATGCTGCTGCCTCAGCCTCCCGAGTAGCTGGGACTACAGGCATGTGCCACCACACCTGGCTAATTTTTTCTATATATATTAGTTGGCCAATTAATTTGTTTCTATTTATAGTAGAGACGGGGTCTCGCTCTTGCTCAGGCTGGTTTTGAACTCCTGACCTTGAGCAATTCGCCCGCCTCGGCCTCCCAGAGTGCTAGGATTACAGGCGTGAGCCATCGCGCCCGGCCTACCACATTTTATTAATCCACTCATGAATTGATGGGCACTTGGGTTGTTTCCACAACTTTGTAATTGTGAATTGTGCTGCTATAAACATTCGAGTGCAGGTGTCTTTTTCATAAAGTGACTTTTGATCTTTTGGGTAGATGCCCAGTAGTGGAATTGCTGGATCGAATGGTAGGTCTACTTGTATCGCTTTAAGGTATCTCCATATTGCTTCCCACAGAGGTTGAACTAGTTTGCAGTCCCACCAGCAGTGTAGGAGTGTTCCTCTCTCTCTGCATCCATGCCAGCATTTGTTATTTGGAGACTTTTTGATAAAGGCCATTCTCACTGGAGTTAAGTGATATCTCATTGTGGTTTTGATTTGCATTTCCCTGATTAGAGATGTTGAGCATTTTTTCATACGCTTGTTGGCCCTTATTCTGTCTTCTTTTGAGAAGTTTCTGTTCATGTCCTTTGCCCATTTTTTGATAGTGTTGTTTGATTTTTTTCTTGCTGATTTTCCTGAGTTCTAAATAGATTCTAGTTATCAGCTCTTTATTGGATGTGTAGCTTGCGAAAATTTTCTCCCGTTCTGTGGGTTGTCTGTTTGCTCTCTTGACAGTTTCTTTGGCTGTGCAGAAGCTTTTTAAATTTGATCAGGTCCCATTTATTTATTTTTGCTGCTGCTGTGATTGCCTTTGGGAAAACCCTAACATTTATTTATTTATTTATTTATTTTTTGAGACAGAGTCTCACTTTATTGCCCAGGCTAGGGTGAGTGCCGTGGCGTCAGCCTAGCTCACAGCAACCTCAAACTCCTGGGCTCAAGCAATCCTGCTGCCTCAGCCTCCCAAGTAGCTGGGACTACAGGCATGTGCCACCATGCCCGGCTAATTTTTTTCTATATATATTAGTTGGCCAATTAATTTCTTTCCGTTTATAGTAGAGATAGGGTCTCGCTCTTGCTCAGGCTGGTCTCGAACTCCTGAGCTCAAATGATCCGCCCACCTCAGCCTCCCAGAGAGCTAGGAAAACCCTAACATTTAAATACAAAACTATCTGGCATGATTTATTAAGAATAAAAGACAAAAACCATCAACAAGCAATATTCAGAATGCAAAAGGAGGGCTCACTACAGAAATACAGTTTTTAATAATAAAATAGTATAAACAAAGTTATACAAATATATTTAAAAACTTACAGAAAATAGAAAATTCCCTAGAAAACTGTGACTTTTCTAAACTGTCAAAGTAGAAAAATCTGAATATACATTTAATTATTAAAGAAATCAAATCAGCAATTAAAAGTATCCTCCCCTAAAATTTATCAGGTCCAGATGGTTTTGTGTGTTCCACCAATAGTCAAGGAACTGAGAACCCCATGTTAAGCTATTCCAGAAAATAGAAAAAGATGGACTGGGTTGCCATTTATTTTATGAGGGTAATATAATCAATATGAAAAGCAGTAGAGAAACCCCCATCTATTACTTGGTGGGTACATCAGCCACTTGAGACCCCCACCCCTCACGGAAGACCTGCATCAGCATAATACTAACCTATTACCTGGCGCATCAACTAACTATATTACCTTAGCCACCTGAGACACCATCCCTTGGACCACTCCAACTTAATAAAAGTGGGAAAAATTGGGTAGATGGGGCTCAGAATTTAGTGGCGAGACCCCTGAGCCCGCCGGTGAATAAACTTTGACTCTCCAACTCTCTGTGTGCCTCTCGGTTTGTCCTCACGACCACAAGGTGTAACAGTTGCTGTAACAATGTCCCCCTAAAATTCATATGTTGAAACCTAATCCCCAGTGTAATGGTATTTGGAGGTGGGGCCTTTGGGAAGTGATATTGGATCAAAGGGAGGGGCCCGAGTGCGTTGGTGGTATAGGGGTGAGCAGAGCTGCCTTCCAAAGGGAGGGGCCCTCATGAATGTGATTTGTGCCCTTATAAAAGACTCCAGAAAGAGCCTTTGTCCCTTCCACCACGTTAGGATATGGCGAGAAGATGGTCATCTACGGACCCAATTCAGAACTCAGCTGAATTACACTTGGGTGCTAGTGTTTTATGGAAGGTAGAATTTGTGAGCAATGAAATTGGGTATTTAGCTGAGGAAATCTCTAAATAAAAGTGTTAAAGGAGTGGCCTGGCACCTCTTGACTGCTTATGGTAAAATTCAAGAAGAGAGAAATGACTTCAAGATGGAAGTGTTAGGCAAACAGGGCAAGACCTTAAAGGTCTGGAAAATTATCAGTCTATCCATATTGAAAAGAATCAGAAAGCTGTTTGGGGGAGAACACTAAGGGTGTGGCCAAGCTCCTTTGATAAGGAGATTAGTAGGGATCAGCCATTCTCCCCAGAAGCCTGGAACTATTCTAGGGGACAATGGAAGAATGACCCTGAGGCAACTCAGAGATTGTCAGGGGCTGCTCTGTTGGTCCTCAGGACTACCCGCTGTAACACTTGCTGTAACATCACCACTTGAAGGGAATAGCCACCTGAACCACATCAGGCTATGACATGAGCAAAAAATATTTATTTTGTTAAGCCACATTTTTATATATGCGTTGGTCTGTTCCTGGGTGCTCTGCTTTGTCCATTGGATTGTGTCTCTCCCTGTGCCAGTAGAATATTGCCTTAACTGCTGTAACTTTATAAAAATGTCTGGTAGCTGACAGGGCAAGTGCATGGCCAAACCAGTGAAGAACTCCTCCAAGACACAGCAGTTTCTCATTTCTTAACCCTAGGCTTAGGAGGTGCACAACAGTCATTCATTGAGTGAATAAATGAAGCCAAAAGAGGAAGTCAGAAAGACCGAAGGAAGAAGCAGACAAGGAGGGAAGAAGGGGTGGATGCAGTGGCTCACGCCTGTAATCCCAGCACTCTGGTAGGCTGAGGCAGGAGGATCACTCAAGGTCAGGAGTTTGAGACCAGCCTGAGCAAGAACAAGACCCGTCTCTACTAAAAAAAAAATAGAAAGAAATTAGCTGGACAACTAAAAATATATAGAAAATATTAGCCAGGCACTGTGGCGCATGCCTGTAGTCCCAGCTACTCAGGAGGCTGAAGCAAGAGGATTGCTTGAGCCCAGGAGTTTGAGGTAGCTGTGAGCTAGGCTGACACCACGGCACTCACTCTAGTCCGGGCAACAGAGACTCTGTCTCAAAAAAAAAAAAAAAAGGAGGGAACAAGGAATACACCCTCCACTCTCCAAAGAGAAAGTCCCAGGAATGCTAAGCCTGCTCTCCTGGGGATATAAAACCAGAAGGCTCCAGTCAGAGTGGGAGGAGGCAGGGAAAGGGTTTCCAGCTAGACCCCTGTTCTCTCTGTCTTCCCCACAAAAAGAGAAAATGACACAAGACTTTGGAACCACGACCCTGGAAGCAAAAGCTGAGGATGTCAGCTGCCCAGCAGTTCACACCCTGAGACAATCTTCCCACTCCAACCTCCAAGGAAAAAGCTGCCAAGAGCCCCAGGCAAAGAAACAGGTGTCCCTGCATGGCCTACCTCAGCAGCACGACTAAGCACTGGGGAAGTGACAGAATGATGTTAAAAAAAACTATTATAACTGAGATATTTTAAAATTCCACCCTCAAGGCAGCATCCCGTTGCTATGGCAACCCCATCTCTGCAGGGTGTCCTGATTACCACACACTCACTGCACCTGCCTCCCGCGGCCAAGAGGAGGCGTCCTCAGGAGCTAGGAAGCTGCTGCTGCCAAGGGGAACAGGGAGGAAGTGCCCCTGTTCTGACTCCAAGGTCATGACTGGAGACCCAAGACGATTATATCTGTTCAATGTGAACACCTGATGGAAGTTTTGTCCCAGGTTAATAACTTCACTAAAAATATGGGCTTATGCTCTATCCAAATGGACTTGCAGAGTCTTTTTTGTTTCTTATTCACTTGGCTCCATCAAAACACAAAATGGTAACATTTTCATTCAGTTTGGGATGAAACAAATGAAGGCTCTGGTTGTTAGTTTTATTTCCCAGGTTTAGACAAAGCCACTAAGGAACAAAATTAGAATCAGCAGAGTGGCTGGCCCGTTCTTATACAGATTTGCATGCACTGTTCGGCACTACACCTGCTCTTCTGCACCTGGCTGGAATAGCTTGTGAGAGCTGTAGGAACCCCAAACAAGTGAGAACAGAGAATGATGGCCACAGAGCCCAAAGGACAGCCAGCCAAAGGGACAGGGCCAGCGGCAGGCAGACACAGAGGTGCTGCCATTCTGCCATGTTAGTGGAGTGAGCAGTCTTGACCCTGGGAGGGATGCTCCCCACATGGCCGCACCGAGCTTGATTTCCTGGCTCCCTCTGCACTTAGCTGCCGTTTCATTTGGTGAGGTTGACCTGCTTGGCCCACGCCGAGCTCGCCTGGGCTGTATCCACAGCAGCAGCTGCTCCAGGACACGCGGCGATGCTTGAGAACAGGAAGAGGGCTGGTTGGGGGTGGGGAGGATCCCTGGTGCAGTGCTTCAGCAGAGCTGGGACTCAGAGTCAGGGGAGCAGGCCCAGGCCCTCCAGGCCCAGCCCCTCCCTTTACTGTGACTTTGGATACATCATCACTAAAAGGAGAAGTTCACAGGGCAGGTATTGCTGCCAATGACTGGTCATTGCTATGGCACGCAGAATGGTGTCTTGAAATGGAAGAACGGTCTCTCCCTTTGTGCTCTAAAGGGTAACAGTGACATAGACAAGAACTGTTTCTCTCCATCTAGGACTTTGTGAGGCTCTAACAACTTATGAACAAATGATCCCTATTTTAAAATGCCTTGGAAAATAATGACGACCATGCAAACATAAGTTAGCCAGACTATTACCCCACCCAGCAGCTCAGATGAGGACCAGCCAAGGTGCTTCAGAAGGCCAGGCCTTGGCCCATTCTCTCAGGGCATTTGCAGTAGTCCTGGGCACTGTGGTCGGCATGCAGGTGCCTACCCAACACTCTGCTGTCCTTCCTCACAAACATAACCCGAACTCTGCTTGGGCCACGATGTACCAGTCCCTGCCTCCTTGTAGCTAGGGGTGATAGCGCTGTTGTCACAGGACTGGAGACCACAGGAGTACTTCTGGGGAAGCTCTTACGAGAGGCAAGCTGCACTTGCTTTGCCTCCACTCTCGCCTCCTACGTCCTAGAAGTGTGGGTGAGGGGCTCAAAAGTCCAGCTGTGCCACCTTGTAACTGAACACAACACACAGGATGGCAGGGCAAGCCCATGAGTCCTCGAAGACATCCCCGAGTGCATTCCCCAGCC
The DNA here is from genome assembly GCA_008750895.1 of Mirza zaza. Lineage (NCBI taxonomy): Eukaryota > Metazoa > Chordata > Mammalia > Primates > Cheirogaleidae > Mirza > Mirza zaza. The sequence goes on from VSMD01003629.1 coordinate 46,109, forward strand.
TGAAATGCCTACCTCTGAGCTTCCTACTGCTTAGAAAAATAGCCTCCGATTTGGTCAAGCCACTGTAGTCAGACTTCTGTGAGAAGGAGTGGGACAGAATCTGAAATGATACAGCACCATACTTAAAACAGCTCATTTGTTTCCCACATAATCCTATGAAACGGGTATTGTCAATGCCAGTTTTACAGATGACAGAACCGAAGCTTGGAGAAGTGACGTCAGCTGCATGAGGCCACAGAGCTAGTGAGGGGGGGCTAGGACTCCATCTCCAGCCCTAGTCTTCTCACTGTCCCAAATCCCTGAGGGACATGCTAACTCATGAGAGAGAAACCCACAGGACCCCAAGGCTGGGCCCAGACAGTGAGGAGGGAGGAGCTGCCGTTGCCTAAGACTGGGAAGACGGCAGGCAGCGCCAGATCACTGGCTGAGGAGGCACAGGGCCGGCCTGGCTCTGGACGGGGTTGTGCAGATGCTGGGCAAGGCAGCACCGCCCTCACTCCCTGCCTTGGCCAGCATCCAGGATGCCGTCCCTCTGTTCTTCTGTTTCACTGGCCACTTGCTCTCAATCCATTGCTTCCTTACTTTTAAATGCCCATGAGGCATCCAAACAGAGGGGAGAAGTCAGAGCCAAGAGTGCTTTATGAATGAGGAAGGAGTGATCAGCTGGTGTCAAATGCAAACAACCTTGGAGTAAAATAAGGACAATTTACAGACCCAGGGATCTGTAAATGCCCAGGTTGTGGGTGACACAGACAAATGAAGAAATGGAATTGGACTATTCCTGGAGGAAGGATCTAAAAAGAAACACATACTTTCTAGAATGACTGTAGGAAAAGCCCCTTCCTTTAGAACAAACCACTACAAGATCCCTTTTCTTTTCCATAGCAGGGAAGTTGCTAAGTATATGCCCAAACTGGGCACCACTCGCTCCTAGACAGACTCAGGCTCCACAGCCCAGACTGGGTGTGGGGATGAGTGGGAGGAAGAGCAGAGGCAGTACAGGAGACGCTGGCACCTCAGGGAGCGAGTGCCACCCATCTCTCCGCCCCCTGGCCACCCACACCTCAAACCCACTACCCTCTCCCCACCAGACTTTTGATACATTCCAGACAGAGCTTCACAAGACACAGCATCATGAATATTTATTATGATCATTTTAATTTAAAAAAATAAGCCCCACAGTCTCTGAGAAATAAACTGAAACACAGTAAAAAGTGGTATCTGCGTGTTAGCACACACCCTGCTGACGTTCGGTGGCGGCTCCTTCAAGAGGGGAAAAGCCTCTGTGGAAATTCCCACGGTATCTCTAGTGGCCCCTTTCTCACACGTCCCTACTGCAACGAGAAGGAAACTGAGGCACAGAGGTAAAGGGACTGGCCGGAGGTTAGACTGCCGGGAGAGACACACAGGAATCAGGCCCAGAAAATCCTGCTAGTTCCACGTGAACCACTGCCCAGGGGACACTTCTGTGGCTATTGCCTAGTAGGGATAAAAACCACTGCCTCCTTCCAGGTGACTAGTAATATCACACCTGTGGGGCAGCAGGGAGAGTGGCAAGGGAGCTAGGCTGGCCCTGACTGGGGCACAGTGTCCAGGACAGAGCCCAGCCAATAGGATTCACCTGCAGCTGCAACCTCGCCCACCTCCAAAGCCCAGCCCTCACTACAAAGCCCAGCCCTCCTTGCGGAAAACCAGCTGCACAGCCTCATTCACATCGTTCACAACGTGGCATGCCTCCATGAGCCCGGGACTGAAGCTGAAGTCCCGGTGCCCGTGGAATGGAGACTCCTCTCCTCCCTGGGCAGGCTCTGGGTCCCTGGGACGGTACACGCCAGTGCATACCAGGATGGAGGCACAGCTCTGGGCCATGGAGGGCTGCTGTTTCTGTGAGCCCCCGGGCCCCAGCTCCTGGGCCCCATCACGCCTGGCCTTCTGCAGGTGCTGGTGGAAAAGGTTAGCACCATAGACGTCAGACATGGGATTATCACTGGCAGGGCAGCCACATGGAAAAGGGAAGAGGAGAAAAATCCAAATTCAGTGTGGCAAGGAGCAGACGACAATTTGGGGGTAGGAGTGTGAATCAGATACAACGAAACAAGGGGGTGAGCAAGGACAGGGAGAAGCAAGAGGCAGTCGTGAAGGTATGGAGCAGAGCTCACCCCACAGCATAGAGCTTCTGGATGGGGACAGGCCAGCCCCGCCGCTCCGCCTGCTGCCTGATCAGGCCCTCCGCGTACTGGTAAGTGAGGATGCTGGGCTTGCCCATCAGGCCCTCGTATCTCAGTTCCTTGCCCGTCACTTTCCGGTAAACGGTTTCCAGGCACAGCAGAAAGGTGCCGTGGCCAAACCTGCCAGAGAAGAGAGCTCAGCCACTCAGTCTTGCTGGTCCCCAGGCTCTTCCAGAGAACAGTACCACCGTTCTCTGCGCAGCGCCACGGAGACCAATCTTTTCCCTGGGGCCCTGGTGGTGGGGATCAAAGTTAAGTCACTTCTAGTAACTGACATTTACTAAGCACTGTTCTGGCACTGGAGACAGCATATCACATTTAACTCTCAGAAAAACCCCATGAGATAGATACTGTTACCCTCATTTTACAAATGAGCAAACTGAGGCATAATGAGATTAAATAACTTGCCCAAAGTAGCAGAGCTAGGATTACAACCCAGGCAGTCTGACTCCAGAAACTACGCTTAAATTCTGCTTTATGGATGTTGCCATTCTCCCTGTGTTGGTGTCAGTTTTCAGCTAAACATGTTGCCTTGCCACGATTCCCTTGCCTCCCTTGCAGCTAGGTATGACCATGTGACTAAGCCACAGGTCAATGAAAGCAGAAGTGCTCAGCTAAACTTTTCATAAGTACCCTTAAAATTGGGGAAGGGATATTCTCTTCCCTGCCCCACTCTTTCCTGCCACCTGGAATGCTGATGTGATGGCTGGCATTTGGGCAGCTATCTTAGATTTGGTAGTAAAGAGCTAAGGACTACATAGCAGGACAACAGAAGGTGCCAGCATCCTTGACAAGGTAGAGCCTCGACACAAGCCCTGGACTTCCTAACCTAGACTTTTACATGAGAAAGAAATAAGATACTTTTGTTTGGGGTTTTCATCCCTTGTTGCTAAACCAAATCTTAACTGATATTGTGCTATATGTTAGTTTATGTTTCAGTGCCATTTATTGGTATAAAGAATTCTGTTTTCTATTTTTAAATCATTGAATGAAAAACTAATCTCAAATCTGGTTTATAAACTGAAATTTGCCCCTTGCTACTCAGTTCACAGCTACATAACCAACTCCCTCACCTACTATCAGCATACCCTAGCTCTAGGAATAATACTTTAGAGACCATTTCAAACCTCAAGCAACAGAAACACCATTTAAAAGTGAGCAGAGAGAACACCAAAACCCCTGTCTCTCTAGGGCCCTGAGTCACATGAGCAGAGGCAATGCTGGGCCCAGCCCACCCTCTGCTGGTGGAGCTTGCAGCTCAATGCCAGTCAGCCACAGGGCAAGAGGACTTTGGCCTGGCAGATAAGGGCAGCCAAAGAGGACAAAGCAGCCGTCAGCTGGCCTTCCAGTAAGGGACCTTGAGGCCTACTTATACTGTACTCAGCCCCAGGGCAGGACAGATGACACCAACACAGCTGAGCAGGGATGGTGGCTTGCTCAATACCCATGCTGTGCTCTTGAGAAAGTCTCTTATCCACTGGGTCTTTCTCTGGTCTGCATAACCATCAGAATAATGCTTACTGTCCCCTTCCCCTATGTCATTTTTTTTTTTTTTTTTGAGACAGAGTCTCACTTTGTTGCCCAGGCTAGAGTGAGTGCCGTGGCATCAGCCTAACTCACAGCAACCTCAAACTCCTGGGCTCAAGCAATCCTGCTGCCTCAGCCTCCCAAGCAGCTGGGACTACAGGCATACGCCACCATGCCCAGCTAATTTTTTCTATATATATTAATTGGCCAATTAATTCCTTTTTTTTTTATTATTTATAGTAGAGACAGGGTCTCGCTCTTGCTCAGGTTGGTTTCGAACTCCTGATCTCGAGCAATCCGCCCGCCTTGGCCTCCCAGAGTGCTAGGATTACAGCCTGGTCTAACCCTGCCCCCATGTCTTAAATGTCAAAGGAAATGAAGAAGTGAAAGAACTAATGCTGTAGGGTGGAGGCAAGGAAGGAAGGGCAGTTGAATAGTCTACACTGATACAACTCAAAAACTGTCCACTGTTTGGGTTCACCTAGACAAGAGCATGTTCAGCACAGATTATAGAGAGTCATGTGTTAAAAATCATCTCAATACATTCTCAAGTGCTCAGTAATCTGTAGTTCCACTTTAATAAATGATATGTGAAGTGACCCTTGAAATCCTTCCTAGAAAGCCAAGTTACTATGGCAACTACAGGGCTTACCCAGTAGGGTTCTGACCACCCACGGTGTCAGAATGATAAGTGGAAAACCGCCCGCAGGACTGCCCAGGTAGCAGCTGGAAGTGGACAACAGGGACTCTGTGGAACTCTGTCCTCACCTGGGCATCTTGGCTTCAGCCATCCAAAGGAGATCCATGTTGCTGGCCAGGACGGGGAGATGGGGATAAGGGGCTGTTGCCAGGCCAGTCCCAGGCTTCCCATTGCTGAGGAGGACATCCATGATCAGCTGCAGGCTTGTCTCCCAGCGGACTGGCTCCCCAAGGAGGAGCACCCCTTTAAAGAGCAAAGGCACAGGGGGAAGGTTGCAGGGTACGCAGCCTGCCTTTGGTGGCCATTGGGCAGAAGGCCCTCAGGCCAGCCGGCGCTCCCCACCCACAAGCTCTCCACCCACGGTGTGCTCATCTGGGTCAGGGCACGGTTCCCTGACAAGCCTGGCTTGGCGAGCCACTCACCCATCCACCCTGGGTGAACAGGGCCCACGAAAGAACTTCCTAAGGGCTCCCATTTTAACTTGAGTCCACTGGGATTTCACAAAAAAGGTTAAAAAAAGAAAGCAGCAAGTCTCAGGCCTGCTTTACCCTGCTGGCTGAGGCTCTGCCCACTGTGTCTTGCCCCACAGGAGTTCAGCAAAGGGACACCTGTTCCGCCAGTCATTTCTCTCTGAGCCCAGGGACCAGCAGAACCCAATGGCCAGGAGAGGGGGATGTGCAGTGTTAGAGACCTGAACTCAACCCCTAACCCTGCCAGTTTTCCTGCATGATTGTGGGCAAGTTACTTACCTTCTCTAAGCCTCAGTTTCCTCAGTTACATAATAGCAACATCTACTTACAGTGCTGTTGTGAGGATACAAATGAAATATAACAAATGAGCACTTATTTAGCACAGTGCTGCACACACAGCAAGCACTGAACAAAAGAGAGCTGCTGATATTCACTATTAGACTGGTGAATTGAAGCAGACCAATGGTTCTCAGTGGGGCACCATCCCTAGGTAAGTATTTTAGAAATTGGAGGATATTTTAATTATCACAATGACTAACACTCAGCAGGTGAGGGTTGTGGGAGGGGGCCAGGGATGCTAGATCCTCAAGACAGCCCTACACAGTCAAAACTGTCCCACACCCTAATGTGTGGATGTCCTACCTGATATTCATGCAGGTAAACAACCTGCTTAGAATTACTTGAGCCAACTCCATTTTATATATAATCACAACATATTTTTTGTATAGTTTTAATAAGCACTGATTTTTTCCAAAAACACAACTATCACATAAGTCAAGAGAAGACTATATTTTGTTTTTTCAAAACTTTTGTCTCAAACTCCAGGGCTCAAGCAATCTTCCCAACTCACCCTCCTGAACAGCTGGACCTGCAGGCGTGTGCCACTGTCCCCGCAAGTCCCCCAATTTCTGAGTCACCCATAAAACACAACTGTATCACACCTGTAAATATACTTATATCAGTCTGCATTTGTATCTGATGTATCATTCATGATGATTCTATGTTTGGCGCAATCATTTTACTTCTTGGTAATTACTACATATTGAAATTACATTATTATCTTCTTACTAAAAATTTTTCCTTTTTTCCCCCCTGTTATAATTAGGGCTTTATACTGAACTAGTTAATTTTTAATATATGTACATAGGAAAGTTCTATTACCTACAAATGTCATTTTAGGATAGTAAAGGAGATATTGCAATATTCTTGTTACACAAGGGGAGAATCAGGTTTAAAAGCGTTCAGAAATGCTGGACTAGATTATCCCTAGGTTCTTTTCCACCCTAAGAGTCTCTACATTTACAGTTTTTCTGGAATAATAAGGTGAGTGACATGGAGAAATAAAAACTAACAACAAAGTCTCGGAGGTGGTGAGTGGCAGACCCAGACCAGAGCCAGGTGTCCTGACGTCCAGCGCCACCCTTGCCGCTCCACCAGGCTGCAGGCAGACAGTCACACGGAGATAGCCCGAGGGCCTGAGGAGGGAGGGAGAAAAAGATCCTACCCCATGCTCGAGGAGGACCCCTTTTACCTTCAATGGCTGGGAAGTCATTCCTCGGAAGGGGCTGCCAAGAGACAAAGAAGAGGCTATCAGCGCCACGGTCGCTTTCCACTCCCAGCCTGCAGGTTCCACATACACTGAGGCCATCCCCACGGTGGAGCCCGAGCCAAGGGAAAGCTGGAGAGGACTAAGGAAGAAGTTGGAGGGAGAAAGGTGGAAAGACAACAGCCAGTGGGCCACAGAACAGGCTGAGGGTGCCACACCCGAAGGACATCCAGGAGGAAGGGCAGGCGCTGTCTGTCCAGTGAGGACGGGACGTGAGACGCGGCCCAAAAAAGAGGCTGGAGAATCAGAGCCAAAGACGAAAGTGCCTCCAGAGGTGGCACTGGGTGTGATGGGCCATTTCTCTCACTGTCAGTGCGGGTAGAGTCACCTGACCAGCCTCTGGGGTCCATTCCTTCCCCAGGCACTGCAGTCTCGGCTCTGCCTCTAGCCAGCTCTGTGACCTGGGGCTGAGTCACTTCCCTGTGTGGGGCTCAGTCTCTGAGCTATTCTGAGATCTGGTCCAACTCACATTCTGGTTCTCCACGGAATATGCATGATGCAGGGAGAAAGCCCTCAAGGGAGAGGAAGTGCTGTATTCACTCGGAGACTCCGGAGGAGGAAGGCCTCAAGTTATGGGAATGAATAAAAGTGAACTGTCCGTTTATGACCACATTGCATCAAATTCTGACGGTGGTCTGAGTTAATGTTCATATGAGGAAGAACTGGGCCGGGGGGCCCCTCAAGAGACTGGCACTCATGCTTTGCAGGGATCCCCAACCCCTGGTGAGTTGTATAATTATTTCATTATATATTAGAATGTAATAATAATAGAAATAAAGTGCACGATAAATGTAATGTACTTGAATCATTCTGAAACCATCTCCCGGCTCCCTAGTCTGTGGAAAAATTGTCTTCCATGGATGGTGCCAAAAAGGCTGGGGCCCGCTGCTAGAGGACCCACAAAACACCCTGAACTGCTCACCAGAAGAGATAAGAAGTCAAGCCAATAGCTGCGCCAGGTGTGGTGGTGCACGCCTGTAATCCCAGTACTTGGGGAGGCTAAGGAGGGAGGATGGCTTGAGGCCAGGTGTTAAGTCCATCCAGTGACTCGAATATGAGCAAAACTCACAAGGCACATGGGCAGACTTGCAGAGTTGGCAGTGCTCCTTTTACAAGCAAAGCACTTCTCACAAGGGCAACGCTTTGCACCATGCTTCAGGGCAAAGGAGAAGCAGTGACTAACTTAACAGAGGTTAGTGACCCTGCTGAGCAACACTGGAAAAGCCAGCCAGCCTCTGAGCTGGAGGGCACGCTGGGGCTCTGAAAGGGGTTTCCAGCTCATAGAAACAATGCAGACAGGACAGTGCGGGAGCCTCCCACTTCCCCGGGCCGTTGTTGTATATCCAGGGAAAAACTCCTTGGCCGGATATGCCTTTCCAAGGAGGCAACACAGTCGCAGCGTGGACAAACTGCTGCTGAGTGGGAGGACTTGGAGGGCCGTGGGCAGGGCAGGGCGCAGCAGGATAGACCACATCCTGAGAGCCCTGGGCACAGCACAGGAGGTGGCATGGCCCAACCCGGGCACCTTATTACCGTGGTCTTTGGCCGCCGCTCCAGATCCACCATGTCAAGCACAGGGAAGGCCGTCCGCAGCTCATCCACAGTCACCACATTCCGGAAGCCCAGTCTGGAGCAAGATCAGGGAAGCAACGCTGGGCAGTTCTGGGGGAAGAAGTCTTTCTGAATGCGTCAGATCATGAATGATGGGAACCAGACCCAGTCCTGATCCATGCAGGCAGGAGGGAACTGAGCAGAGCCCAGCAAGGATGACACAACCCTACAGGTGCTGGCAGGCAGGCTGTGCCATCTGTCAGCAGTCACTGGGGAAATTTGGTGCCAGGTCCTATGCTAGGTACTGCCCGGGGTGCAGAGGCACAGAAGAAGCTCTGTCCCCAAGGAGCTCATGCTTGCTCAGAGCCCATAGAACCGGTGCTCTGTGAACAGCACTGCCACTCAGTGCTGAGTTCAGAAGAGACTCCTCAGGGGCTGGGGAGTAGGACTGGAGCTGACATCTTAAAGGATGAACCCAGTTCAGCAGGAAGGGGAGGCCTTGGGGAGGGACAGGCCAGCTCCGGCCTTATCTCCTCTAAGACTTGCCTCTACTTTCCTGTCTTCAACTCCAACTTGCAGTTTTAATTGGACATAGTTTCAGATTACTCTCAAAATGAAATTTCTCCAAAATGATGACTCCATCAGATTACCCCATCAACAATAAAGCCAGCCCTGACTCTCCACTGCCCTGAGAAGTCAGTCCACACTCCCTGAGTTTACTTCCAAGGCTTCCTACCCCCTGGCACCACCTCCCTGTTCTCTCTCATCCCCTACCCTATCCCATTCCAACCTCCCATTTCCCCTGCCTGGGAACCTTAATCATCTCCGGGCCACAGCCATAACCCTCCTCGAAGCCACAGGCAATCGCTGCCCAGGGATATTCCCTTCCTCTCAACAACTGACACTTAGAACCTACACTACTCTCAAGAGCCTTCAATCATATGTCACCTTAAATACTCCCTTTATTGTTCATGGGCACTATTCTTGCCTCCTCAAGTGTGAACCCCTTGATTAACTCACAATCCCAATGCCCTTATCCTGGTCTCCTGCGCCTTTTAGAGCCTGCCGCATAGCACTGGTGCCCAGAAATCATTCAGCACAAAGTACAAGCCACTTGAGAACAGGGACCGGGTCTTCTGCCTCCTGAGTGCACACACACCCAGGGGATGAATTCCCCACAGCCGCCTCACTATGATACTGGCTGACACGCTGAGCACCCAAGGAAGGGGCTAGAGCTGTGGTCCTCAAACCTAGTTACAGAATCAGCGAGAGAGGTTTTTGTTAATACGGAGTCCTGAGTTTTACCCTAGACCTGGTGAATCAAGACTCTCTGGCACGAAGACCCAGGACTCTGCATCTTAATCTCCTAAGAAGATTGGCTTTTGGAAATCGCAAGGACTGACCACACTCGGGAGCTGGCCGCCCTGCCTGTGGGCCCACCGCCCAGCCCCTGCACTGCCGCAGCCTGCACCTGTGCAGGTCCCCATTCAGGCAAGGGAGGGAAGGCCCAGTCCTGCCCCACAGCAAAAGGATACATCTCTGCATTTTCCACCAGGGGTCCCTGCCCGGACACTAGCATCCGCTTCTCATGGTACTGCGAGAAGAGCTTCATGGGGCTGTGAGAGAGGATAACTTGGTCTGGGTCCACCTAGAGTGAGACCAAGAGACAGAAGAGAGCAGAAGAAGACATTAACAGTGAGGGGGAGAATAATGGGAGACACGTGGTAGGTGGGAAAGGGGAAGGGGGGAAATGCCCAGAAAAAGAGGGGGAAGAAAGCCCTTTCCAGCACCCAGCACTTGTAAAACTTATCCAAACAAGAATGAGAAAAACCTGTCTCATTTGGTTCTTGCCACACAAAACAAGGAAACAGAAATGCCATCAGATGTGAGCCCTGCCCCTCTCTAATCCTGTCCAGCTCAATTTACTGATGCTCTTTGGATGTCTCAATCCCCCACCTGGAGACCCCAAGGTTTGCGTGTGTGTTCTTTGTTACTGCTGTAGAAATCTCTGACTTTTTTGTTTCCAGTTCTACTTAAAGACTTAGCTTTTTTCTTTGAGACAGGGTCTCCCTCTGTTGCCTAGACTAGAATGCAGTGGTGTCATTATAGCTCACTACAACCTCCAACTTCTGGGCTTAAATCATGCTCTTGCCTCAGCCTCCCTAGAAGCTGGTACTACAGGTATGTGCCACCATGCCCAATTAATTTTGTTTATTTTTTTGTACAGAGGGGTCTTGCTGTTGCCCGGGCTGTTCTTGAATTCCTAGCCTCAAGTGATCTTCCCACCTTGGCTTCCCAAAATGCTAGGATTACAGACATAAGCCACAGCACCTGGCCCAAGACTTAGCTTCTTAGGGTTATACTAACGCCAACAATGCAGCCTTTACCCAGAATGTTTTTGGAACCCTTTCTGGAAACCACAGCAAGGAACCAATTTTATTCCTTTATCCTTTGCATTTGACCTCAAGCAGCAGCATCCAATCAATAAGCCATGTTATATACTCTCTTGGTTCCAAAGGACTCTTTCCACAAACTAAATTCACTCTTAACAAACAAGAATGTGTCCATGTCGGGAAGCAGTGTGGAATGGCAAGCGGGTGAAGATAAACCGCCTCTGGAGGCCAGCACTTATTCAGGTGCATACATCTTATTTACTAAAAATAAAGGCAAATAACTTCAGAGTCTCCCCTGGTACGCAGAATTTTAGACAAATGTGACCCTTGCTTTCCAGGGGCTAACAACCCTGTTGCCCAGAAGAAAAGAAATGGATGTAAGGAATGTACACTAAAACTTCCAAATATGGCCGGGCGCGGTGGCTCACGCCTGTAATCCTAGCACTCTGGGAGGCCGAGGCGGGTGGATCGCTCAAGGTCAGGAGTTCGAAACCAGCCTGAGCAAGACCCTGCTTCTACTAAAAACATAAAGAAACTAATTGACCAACTAAAATATATATATACAAAAAATTAGCCGGGCATGGTGGCGCATGCCTGTAGTCCCAGCTACTCGGGAGGCTGAGGCAGGAGGATCACTTGAGCCCAGGAGATTGAGGTTGCTGTGAACTAGGCTGACGCCACGGCACTCACTCTAGCCTGGGCAACAAAGTGAGACTCTGTCTCAAAAAAAACAAAAAACTTCCAAATACATGGGCAGGATGGTTGTGCTAAAGTGAGGGAGTGAGTGAGTGAGTGTGTGTGTGTGTGTGTGTGTGTGTGTGTGTGTGTGTGTGAGTGAAGAAAGACCCTATTGGTGATGCTCTACTCATGAGGCTAAGCTTGAACTTCAAGTTATTTTTCCTGCAGGGTTGAAAGATTCCCAATGCCATGACCTAGGACTTAGTGATATCATGAGGCTAAGCTTGAACTTCAAGTTATTTTTCCTGCAGGGTTGAAAGATTCCCAATGCCATGACCTAGGACTTAGTGATACTGTACCCCAACCTAAGGGAAGGGACTTGGAGCTGGAGTGCAGGTCTACTAGGAGCCAGGTCCTTGGGCTCCCACACCTCTGGCTGCCTTCCTTACCTTGCACCCCAGTAAGTCTGACAGCTCCTGGGCTTTGCCATACTGTAATATGTTCCCAGCATTTGTGACAAAAACCACCGGCACCCGGAGCTGTCCCTGGGAGTTCACCAGCCTGCGGAATGCTTCCAGAGCGGCAGGGATCACTCTATGGCCCCGAACCAGCACTCCATCAATATCCAACAGGAACCCAAAGGTAGGCGAGCTCTGCACAGAAGGTGAGAGAGAATTACCTCTGCATGAGTCAAGAAGCAGAAGGAGAAAAGGGGGGGAAAAAACAATCCTTACAGAGAGAGACTCAACCTTGTCCTCAGGTCACCCAGAGCCCTTGAAAAAGTATGTTGGAAAGAAAAATAAAAGGGACTTCTGATAGGGCAAATCCATCTATAACAAAGAATTATTCCTTTGTCACGTTTTATAAAGTATATAACCATTTTGTTAAAATTATTTTTGCATAATTATTATAAAACAATTTTTAAATTGGAAAATAGAGAAGTCTAAAGAAAATATAATCCCAACCCTTTTTTATTACTTTTTTCATTATTTAAACACAAACATAGGCCAGGCATGGTGGCTCACGCCTGTAATCCAAGCACTACGGGAGGCCGAAGCAGGTGGATCGCTCCAGGTCAGGAGTTCAAAATCAGCCTGAGCCAGACCCCGTGTCTCTACTAAAAATATAAAGAAATTAATTGACCAACTAAAAATATATATACAAAAAATTAGCCGGGCATGGTGGTGCATGCCTGTAGTTCCAGCTACTCAGAAGGCTGAGGCAGGAGGATCACTTGAGACCAGGAGATTGAGGTTGCTGTGAGCTAGGCTGACGCCACGGCACTCACTCTAGCCTGGGCAACAAAGTGAGAAGTGAGATTCTGTCTCAAAAATAAATTAAAAAAATAAACAAACACAAACATAAAAATACAGAACGCTTCATGAATTCTTTTATTTTTATTTTTTTGAGACAGAGTCTCACTCTCTTGCCTGGGCTAGACTGCTGCGGCGTCAGCCTAGCTCACAGCAACCTCAATCTCCTGGGCTCAAGTGATCCTCCTGCCTCAGCCTCCCACACAGCTGGGACTACAGGCGCATGCCACTGTGCCCGGCTAATTTTTTTCTAATTTTAGTTGTTTGGCTAATTTCTTTTTTTTTTTTTGACACACAGTCTCACTCTGTTGCCCAGGCTAGAGTGTGGTGGCACCAAACTAGCTCACAGCAACCTCAAACTCCTAGGCTCAAGCAATCCTTCTGCCTCGGCCTCCCGAGTAGCTGGGACTACAGGCATGCGCCACCATGCCCAGCAAACTTTTTCTATATATTTTTAGTTGGCCTATTAATTTCTTTCTATTTTTAGTAGAGATAGGGTCTCCCTCTTGCTCTGGCTGGTCTCAAACTCCTGAGCTCAAGCAATCCTGCTGCCTCAGCCTTCCAGAGTGCTAGGATTACAGGTGTGAGCCACCACACCGGCCATGAATGTTTTTGTGTGTCATCCTTGCACAGGGGCATGCTAATCTTCTCCATATTGAATCCTAACCCCTTAAAATAACCAATTATTATTTTCTTTCCCTCTGTTTATTCTTATATTTGTCCTTTAGCTACAAATATACTTTATTTATTTATTTATTTATTTATTTTTGAGACAGAGTCTCGCTTTGATGCCCAGGCTAGAGTGAGTGCCGTGGCGTCAGCCTAGCTCACAGCAACCTCAAACTCCTGGGCTCAAGCGATCCTCCTGCCTCAGCCTCCCGAGTAGCTGGGACTACAGGCATGCACCACCATGCCCGGCTAATTTTTTCTATATGTATTAGTTGGCCAATTAATTTCTTTCTATTTATAATAGAGATGGGGTTTCGATCTTGCTTAGGCTGGTTTCAAACTCCTGACCTCAAGCAATCCGCCCGCCTCGGCCTCCTAGAATGCTAGGATTACAGGCGTGAGCCACCGCACCCGGCCTACAACTATATATATATAATTTTGTATGTTGTTCTTTTTGCTTGACATTTTAACTGGTTACAAGAGCCTTCATAACCATCTTTCAAGATTTTGTTTTAATTAGAACAACACAGTTTTGTTTTTTTTTTAAAAAAGAACATCTTAATCAGTACAGATGATGTAAAAATGTTTTAAAAGTTTCTTGTCTCCATCTTCCACCTAGTCCTATTCTATCTCTGATAGTAAAATATTTTCCAGAAACCTTTTATGGAGATACAGTACCCACATTTTTAACCTTTTAATCACACACACATACACACAACATTCACACGGGATCGTGTTTACTTTCTTTTTCCATCTGACTTTTTAGTTGGGATCTCTTGACTACCTTTCCATATCAATATGCATAGCTCTACCTCCTAAACATCATTTCTGGCTACATAACATTCTAAGTGAATAATACACTTAATATTTCCCCTAATTTGGATATCTAGACTTTGAACCTCTTCATAAATACTTATTTCTCAATATTATGCATATTATGAATATTTCCTTAGGCTAGACAGACTCAGGCCTGGGCTAGAGTGCCGTGGTGTCAGCCTAGCTCACAGCAACCTCAAACTCCTGGGATCAGGCGATCCTCCTGCCTCAGCCTCCAAAGTAGCTGGGACTATAGGGGTGTACTACCACGCCCAGCTAATTTTTTCTATTTTTAGTTGTCTGGCTAATTTATTTCTATTTTTAGTAGAGATGGGATCTCACTTTTGCTGAGGCTGGTCTCAAACTGCTGACCTCAAGCGATCCTCCCACCTGAGCCTCCCAGAGTGCTAGTATTATAGGCGTGAGCCACCGCACCTGGCCTAGATTCTCAAAAGTAGTAGTAATAAGTCAAAGAGTACAAATACTATAATTATGCAACACTTACTGACAGTTTTCCAAAAATGTGTGTCAATGTACATGGCCACTGGCAATGTACTTTACCCTTACAACACTGATTTTCACATGTATCAGACAGTTAATTATCAAATGTTTTTTTAATTGAAAGGTTAACAAAATGGTATCTCATCTCAATCTGCATTTCTTGGATTCATAAAGTTTAACAGTCTTTTTAAAAAATTCATTCTATTTCTTAATTTATAAACTTCCTATTAACATACAAGATGTTTCTCAATGGTCAGGAAAATCCAATCTAACCTGTTTGCCATTTTTCTTCTCTTGGTGCCAGCTAGGAGAAGCCATGCTGACCGCACATGCCTACTCTATGCAGAGGGCTCTGCCCGGAAAGAGCAACAGGAAATACAAAGGAACTGCGCTCTAGCCCCTCACTGCTTAGCTTAGCGTGACAGCAAGTAACCAATCTAGAAAGCAAACCAACTAAAACTGCAGCATTTTCACAAGTGCAAATCAATTCTAAATATTTAAGTTCTGAGTAAACAGAATTAAACAGAGGCAAATTCTTGAATTTTGAGCTGGCAATGAAAGCATTAAATATATGCATTCATGTCACAAAACTCTCTTGAGAGCCCAATCAGCACCAGCCTAGACAAGCAGGACAGATGAGGTCCCTGCCTACACACTTCAGAGAGAAAACAATTAAACAACAGCCCCAGGACAGTCTACACTGAGTGCTGGCTTACAAAATGAGCTTGCACCAGAGGGTCCTACTCTATCGGGGAGGGGAGGAATGGGCCATCAAAGGTCTCCTTGGCTAATTTAAGGAGTCTGAAATTAGGAAAGTAGCATCGTCAGACTTGCGCTGTAGAAAAATTTTGGCTGCAGAGAGAAGAATGGATTGAGCAGACTGAAGGGAGTCACGTTGAAGGAGACCAGTCTGGATCAACTGCAACCCAAGACAGAGAGGACGATGCTTTGACTAAGGCAGTGGCAACATGAACTGAGAGCTGGGGGCTGATCATACCTAACAGAACAGCAGGACAGCACTCAGGTGCACGGGCAGTGGGAGGGAGGAGCCACAGGGACTTCCATGCTTTTTTTTTTGGCTTGGGGACCTAGGGCAACAGATGCCAGTATCAGTCACTGATCCAAGGACCACAGGTGCAGCAGCCAGTGGAAGGCTAGGGGAGGACAAAGATAAGGCCCACTGTGGACCTGGGGGACAGGTAAGTGGACATATCAGCACTGGACAGAAAGTCCTGGAGATGAGAATCTGGAAGGGCTCTGCTCTCAGAGAACCAGGCAGAGCAAAGCCACTCAAGGACAGGCCAAGAGGGAGCAGCAGTCACATGAGCACGGAAATCCAAAGGGTGTGTGGGGTGAAGAAAGCCGAGGGATGCTTCTGGGTGAGTAAAACAGGAACTGGGGGGCTGGGCGCGGTGGCTCATGCCTGTAACCTTAGCACTCTGGGAGGCCGAGGCAACATCGCTTGAGCTCAGGAGTTTGAGACCAGCCTGAGCAACACAGTGAGAACCGGCTTGGTGGTGCTTACCTGTAGTCCCAGCTACTCGGGAGGCTGAGGCAGGAGGATCACTCGAGCCCAGGAGTTGGAGGTTGTAGTGAGCTATGATGACGCCATTGCACTTTACCCCGAGTGTCAAAAAACAAACGAAACAAAACAAAACAAAAAATAGGGACTGGAGTGACTGTAATGATCCCATCTCTAGCCAATAAACAAGCAGGACCCCTGGTGGAATTTCCAGCTCCTTGGTGCTCGCCTGTGCACAGAGCCTCCCAGCTTGGCCTGTGGCGGCCACAGCACCAACTTGGAGGTGGGCTGAGACACTGGAAAAATAGGAGCAAGCAATTTGAACCGACAAGCTATCACATCTGAACACCAGAAACCACCTCCCAGGGAGAAACCCTCCAAGCCCCACACGCCACGCAGGAAGTGCCTGAACCATGCCTCTAACGCTTGGCTCCAAAGGCTAACGCTGTTGCACCCTAGACCAGCACACTGTACTAGGCAGTGAACTAGATATATAATGAAGGCATTTTTTTTTAATTCTTTGTACCAGCACTTTGAGGAAGTGTAGGTCCAAAAGGCATGACCTAGCAAAATGTGCCTGGGTTAGACACAGTGTTCGATATATACACACTAAATAATCTGACTGGTTAAATAAGAAACCAACTTCACAGCGAACAACTAGTCAAGGGTCACCCAGTTCACAAGTGCTGGATTCAGGGATTCGGCCTCAAATTGAGCTTGTCACAAAGTCGGGGCTCCCTTACCCAGCAGCACCTCAGAGCAAGCAGGGAGCCCAGGAGGGTTCAGGTCCTCTGTCTGGAACACACAGCTTCCCTCACCTCCTGCCAGCCCCCAGCTAAGTGCCCCGGTTCTTATCTGTCCTCAGTGCATTCACGTACCCAATGGCCCTCAAAGATCCCTGGAGCCTCTCCCTATTTCTCAACAAGTCCTACTAGAAGGGGAGTCCTAACCTGGGCCCATGAACAGATTTTGGGGTGACCATAACACCACTTAAAACTCTATGTGGGCCAGGCGTGGTGGCTCACGCCTGTAATCCTAGCACTTTAGGAGGCCGAGGCGGGCGGATTGCTCAATGTCAGGAGTTCAAAACCAGCCTGAGCCAGACCACGTCTCTACTAAAAATAAAATTAATTGACCAACTAAAAATATATATACACAAAAATTAGCCGGGCATGGTGGCACATGCCTGTAGTCCCAGCTACTTGGGAGGCTGAGGCGGCAGGATTGCTTGAGCCCAGGAGTTTGAGGTTGCTGTAACCTAGGCTGATGCCACAGCACTCTCTCTAGCCTGGGCAACAAAGTGAGACTCTGTCTCAAAAAAATAAATAAATAAAAAGCTCTGTGTGCATTTTTCCTGGAGAAATGAACCACAGTTTTCAGATTTCATCTGATTCTTCTCAAAGAGACTCACTACCTGGGTCTTAAGGGATGAGGGGATGCAATTGGCCCTTATATCCCCCACCTGGCACAGTGCTTAGACCCTCATGGGTGCTCAACAAAGGTTGACCCAAATGCTGAACGACTCAAAGGATGAACAGCTCGGGAGAAACAAGGCATATCTTTCCCTTTGGGCACTTCTCGACCACACTACCACTTCCCAAGGGAAGAGAGTTGGTAGCTCTTAGAAAAAGTCTTGTCCCTGGAGGTAAGGACTGGGTCATTCTAGAACTTCTTTAATACTGTTATGGATACAAAGCATACTGTTCTCAAAGTTTAAACTTAAAACTCATTTGCTTATAATTGGAGACAATCAGGAAAATTTTAATAAGGCCTGGATTTTAAGTGATATTAAGGAATTACTAGGCCAAGGGCAGTGGCTCATGCCTGTAATCCTAGCTCTCTGGGAGGCCGAGGCAGGAGGATTGCTCAAGGTCAGGAGGTCAAAACCAGCCTGAGCAAGAGCAAGACCCCATCTCTACTATAAATAGAAAGAAATTAATTGGCCAACTAATATATATAGAAAAAATTAGCTGGGCATGGTGGCACATGCCTGTAGTCCCAGCTACTTGGGAGGCTGAGGCAGCAGGATTGCTTGAGCCCAGGAGTTTGAGGTTGCTGTGAGCTAGGCTGATGCCACGGCATTCACTGTAGCCTGGGCAATAAAGTGAGACTCTGTCTCAAAAATAAATAAGGCCGGGCGCGGTGGCTCACGCCTGTAATCCTAGCTCTCTGGGAGGCCGAGGTGGGCGGATCATTTGAGCTCAGGAGTTCGAGACCAGCCTGAGCAAGAGCGAGACCCCATCTCTACTATAAACGGAAAGAAATTAATTGGCCAACTAA
>VSMD01003630.1:0-111502 GCA_008750895.1 Mirza zaza
GAGTACCTGGGACTACAGGCATGTGCCACCATGCCTGGCTAATTTTTTCTATATATATCTTAGTTGGTCAATTAATTTCTTTCTATTTATAGTAGAGATAAGGTCTCGCTCTTGCTCAGGTTGGTTTTGAACTCCTGACCTCAAGCAATCCCCCCCGCCTTGGCCTCCCAGGGTGCTAGGATTACAGGCGTGAGCCACCGCACCCGGCCAATAATAAGTAATCTATAGTGAGTAGTTACTCTACGCCGGGCCATGTGCTGCTCACTCACTGTGTGTGTATTAACTTTCTTACTCTTCACAACCTTCTGACATAGAATGAGTGCTCTTGTTTACTCCATTTTATAAGTGAGGGATTTGGACATAGAAAACTTAAATAAGCTGCCTAAGGGGGTCAAACAGCTAGTAAATAGTAGAGTCAGTATTCAAATCAGAGCCAGGCATTGCACTCTAAACAACTACTTATACCATCTTTTACATTATATTTCATTTGAGATGAAGCCACATGGTCTGCTCCATCACACAGAGCCTTCCCAATGCTCACACAACTGTTCAATGGTCTTATTGAAACATAGACTCCCTCGCTGCATGCTGCCTTCAACCATCCAAAATCCAGTAGTTCTTAGTCTTACTTCACTGTCTTCCTACTGTGCTGCTCTACTTACTGTTCCACAAACACACCAACATGGTTCTTGAGTATCTCTGAGCTAAATGTTTTTTTTTTTTTTTTTTGGTTAGAATGCTTTCACCATTTATATGCCTCTTTCTTTAAAGGATGTAACATATAGCCAATGATTAATTTTGTGAAGTGTATATTCCTTAATATATTATAATCTTACAACCTTGAATTTTCTATATATGATTGCTCTAGCAAACTTACCATTCTCTATACTGTTGGTCAAACTTACTGGTTCTTCACAACACTTATAACTATCTAGAATGGTATTTATTTATATCCTTTATGTCTCTCTCACTACACTAAGGAGGAAGAATTGTATGCAGGCTGTGTTGTTTAATGCCATTAGCACTTGAAAAGGAGTAGAAAATTAGTGAATACATTTTTGAATAAATGAATATAGGGCAATGAGTGTTGAATTGATGCTTAATGAATAAATGCAAATATTGTATTTTTTCAGAAAAGACAAGTGAGAAAAGTAATTATAAGCATAAAGTAGAAACAGGGCTTGAGCTCAGGTCTGATTCCACACATTTCCAGTGCTAGATTATGGGTAAGGGAAACATACCTTTCTAGAAACACAATAAATAAATAATGTGTCTTGGGAAGTACTGCAGTGTCAAGATTTTTTTTTTTAATTTTTTACTTTTTAAAATTGACAGATAACATTGCATATACTTATCATATACAAATGTTGTTTTAAACATAGATACACTGTAGAGTAGTTAAATCTAGATAATTAATAAGCACATTACCTCACATAGTTATTAATTCTATTTTTGTGATGAGAACACTTAACATCCACTCTCTTAGCATTTTTCAAGGATATAACATATCATCATGAAGACTAGAAATATCTCTTATTGGCAGTGTTTTTGGAACAGGGCATAAGACCAATAGATATGAGAAGCAGCTAATTTTTAGTCGTACTAATTTAGAAATCTTTTCTTAAAAATGTATTGTTTATAGTGTCGGCCATCTGTGCTTTACTCTTTTCATTATCATATACTTAATACATTTTCTTTATAAAGCAATGCTTTTAATATGAAATGCACTTTTGAGTGTGTCAAGAAATAAAACAATTACTTCTAAATTTGAGTCCACATAGAGGAGGAAACTGTGTCCTCCTATATCTTTTAATATCAACAAATGATGCCACTTAAAAATAAGAGCCCTGTCTTCATTTGGGGTGCCCTAACAACTAAAGTAGTATTTACCTTATAACTTATCATTTAAATAAACTTTTCTCAGCTTAAAGTCTGGGAAATCTAAGAACAAGATGCAGGCAGATTCACTGTCAGGTGAGGGGCCTCTTCCTGGTTCATTTTTGTCAACTTTTAGCTGTGTCTTTACATGGTTATAGGGGAAATACAGTTTTCTGGAGCCTCTTTTATATGGACACAAATTCTATTCATGAAGACTCCTTAACTCATGATCTAATCACCTCCCAAATGCCTCAACTTACATAACATCACATCAGTGACTAGGTTTTAACATATGAACTTGGAAGAGGTAGGAACACAGACATTCAGACCATAGGAAAACCTGATAGAACAAATTCTTATACTTTTAATTAAGATCCCTCTATCCTGACCTTTTCTAAGTGAAACCTATTTAAAAATATTAAATAAGGCTACTCTTCTAGATGATACCTCCCACATTAGAATAGAGTTTCTGCTTTTCTTATTTTCTCTGAGGTTTTTGGAAGGTACAGAAGTTTCCTATACTTCTTGGGACCACTATTGCAGGATTCTGATGAATTTTAGTCACAACAAAACATAATTCTGGAAATGACACCAAAAAAGAAAGTGTTTATTTTTTGAACACGTGTCTTTTGCTAGAGCAAATATGAAATATGTTCCTAAGGTATTAACAGCAAACACACACACACACATAATAAATCATACTTATATTTAAACACTTTATAAGCTGTACATAGATGAATAATATATCTGTCTTGCACATCGTCAGTTCCGAAGAAGTAACACCAAAAATAAGGGCCAAAGGATATCAGAGAAGGGAGAGATCACTTCCGACAGGATAGTCAAAGAAATCTTGATAAAAGATCCCATTTTAGCTGTGATTTTAAAAATGTAGGAATTCAAATATAAGGATAAAATATATATCTACCAAGTTTAAAAAGACTTACCACACTGTTTGCTAAATTATAATATGAGGACTCCAAAGGAGCAATACTGTCTGACCATTATCCTAATTTGAAGTAAGAAGTAGCTTATGTTCAAGGGTATTCATGTCCTATAAACACTATCATGAAGAACCAAAGACACTGCACCGAGTAATGAAAGATAATCCTTGCCTTTTATTTTATAATCTCTATGCCCCATATAGAAAAGACATTGGTATTCTAAATCAGAAAAGGCTAGAAATCTATCAAGTGACTGGTTTAGTAGGGGGTTAATATCAACATTTTATTATTATCATTTATGAAAACAATTAAGGTCAAATGTCAAATTGTTGGCTGAAATTCTGCAACAAATGTAAGACTAGAGGAAAATATTCTAACTACCCATATGTGAAAAGAAAAAAAAATATATGTTATTTTTGATGAATACTCTCCTCACACTGTTGACGTTTTGAGCATTAGAGAAATAATTGAATACCTCAGCAAGCTTTTGAACCATTACCAGAATATTAAAAAGTGGCTCAGAAGTAGGGGGGTGAATCTTAAATTCCTATTCACCCTCATGAATACAAGGCAATGGCCATAATAAAGAAATATTCACTTAAAAACAATTTCTTCTACACAGTGGTCACTTAAATTCAACCAAGAGGACCAACTTTTAGAAATTAACATGGGTAACCTATTCCTAAATTTAATTTAAAAATAAACTTGACATTTGCACATAATTTGTCTCATACTTTCCCACATTAGAAGAAAATTATTCTGTTATAAAAATAATTCTAGATTTTTTATTAAAAACACTAAGTTATTTGAACTATAATAGTACAGTACAAATATTTATAACAGCAATAATTTACTTAGAGCTAAATTCATATTCAAACTGACTTTGATTGCTTATAATTAATTGGAGACAATGTTTAGGGTTTAGATTGCCAATTACTTGGCAGAAGGAAAAGTGGAAGCTCACAGTAAGCATTTTCTGGCAACAGTCTTTTTTGGGACTCTCTTTTTTAGAATTCATTAATTGTTACTACCAGATTGTTTTGGCTGACAGGATTTCATAATCTCTACAGCACATAAGATCTACATTTGTATCTGTACCATTTTTCTTATGTTGAAAATCATATCTATCACAATGCCATCTGTAGGGCCACGTGTAAGGATGATTCAGTTGCTAACAAACCTAAATGTCCTCACACAAGTGTCATTTTCATGTAATATATTTTTAGAAAATCAACTCAGCATATTTTGTCATTTTTCTGATAATTTTTCCTTACTTCTACTTAGTTAATGTTCATTTCATATTATATCTAATTAAAAATAAGAAACAATTTCAAAATGAATTTAGAAATATAATTGTCACATATTTATCAGATTATTGTATTGCAATTCATCATATTTCCTTGAACAAAGGGACTTAATTTGAATTATAATATTAACTTAACATGTGATAGACCATTTATTCCTGGAAATGAAAATGTTGAACAGAATGAGAAACAAATAATAAATAGAGCTAGTATTATATTAAAGGGAGACAAAAGAGAAATAGACTTCATCTGAATGGGACAATTCATGATACTACTTTACTTCTTTTCTATTTTGCCTTAACATTTTGTTTAAGAAATGAATTAAAGAAATAAAGATCCTCTAATTTTTTAAACATGAATTTTATGAGCTTACATAAACTTAGATACAACTTAGATCTTAACAATGCCCTTATGTTAGAAATGAGAACAGAAAAGCCTAGCAAGTGTAACTGTAGTCCTCTAAAACACGTCTAATAGAAGTGCTAAGGATAAAGATTCCTTGTTAATTTCCTATAATACTCTTCCATTTCACTCTCAGTTAATTTAGTTCTACGTTGCCTTTCATATGTTGCTTGGTACATTTAGTCCCACCATTTAATAATTGCATCCGTGATGCTACTCACTTCAGTAAAAAATGCTCAAAGTTGACCATCCATGACCTTTTGTACTAGAAATCACCATTTGTTTTCTCTGCTAATGGGTCACACAGAGAATGTCAATGTGGTTTTCAGTTTTTTTAAATTTTTGTGCTATGTTATTGTTTATGGAGGAGTTGCCATCCATATCAATCAATCCTGCAGTACATCTAGTATTATGAATACATTGTTCATCAACAGTATTGTTTCATTTTTTTCAAAGAATGACTGAACATGAATTAAATAACTTTAGTTGGACAAACCAAATTCACAGGGGTATATAAACAGAGCTACATTTGTGTGAATTAGAAAAAAAGCAACACTTTTTAAAATAAAAGAAGTTAGTATACTATTAGTATCTCAATAACGATAACCACAACCACTAATTCATTATATATTATACTATTCTAGTTAATTAACCACAATAAAAATTATAATATTAATCAAATTCATTAGTAATGAATTTACTACAAAAATCATAATTTGTTATAAAGTCAGCCCATACCATATGTTCATGAAAATTAACTTTTATGACTATTTGTTCTATTTTCTCATTTTTTCATAAAAATGATCACTATATTTAAATTTTAAATGAAATTATAGAGCACAAGTGGTTTTTAAACAATATCAATTTCAAATTCACATTATCTTCTTGCCACTGATATCGGTGAAAATGTTATATTCTAAACACAATGAAAATGTGTTCAGTAAATCATTGCATAAATTACATTGCAATGCTTTGATCAGGATAATACTAGATTTTAGGGGAAATATATTCCATGTTTTTAGCTTCTTGTACACTGATACTTCATCAATATATCCTTTATTATGTTAATCAACTAACTTCAACTTTAAAAATTTTTATATGGCTGCTGTAGTTAATATTTATTACAGTTTTTAAAATTACAAAAGTCATTTAGAACAATGATATTCTATTATTTTTGCAAATCTGCTTTTAAAGATAGCACTGATTCACATACTATAGAAGAAGAATGGTGTTGAAATACTGTTTTAGATCACAGAAGGGCTGATAGTAGGTGAAAAGGAATAAAGATTACCACCCATTCTTTGTTGCTACCTTTATGGAAAGATGGGGTTTATCTTCTTATATTAATGGTGTGCTGGTCTTTGTTTTAACAAAAGGAATGCAAGGAAATTAGCACTTTCCTTTCAGTTCTGGTCTTTGCCCTTATTAGACCTTGACCACCTGCTTTGTGTTTCCTGAAATGCTTGCTCTTGAGTTGTTCTCTTTCGTGACCATTTTGCCAAGCTGTGAGAAGCACAAGCTACTTGTGTAAATGATTCAGTTGACGGACTCAGCTAAGTGCAGACACTTAGCATAAACTACCAGTCTGTAAGTGAATCATCTTAGAAGTGAGTTCCCTAGCTCCAGGACAACTATCTTGACTGAAACCATGTGGAGCAGCATATAGCCTTGTTCAAACGACAAAATTGTAAAAAATAAATAGCTGTTCTTTTAAATGACAATGCTTCATTTTCATTTTAATAGATTTTTTTTGGTATTTTTTTTTTTTTTTTTTTTGAGACAGAGTCTCGCTTTGTTGCCCAGGCTAGAGTGAGTGCCATGGCATCAGCCTAGCTCACAGCAACCTCAAACTCCTGGGCTCAAGCGATCCTCCTGCCTCAGCCTCCCGAGTAGCTGGGACTACAGGCATGTGCCACCATGCCCGGCTAATTTTTATATATATATATTAGTTGGCCAATTAATTTCTTTCTATTTTTTTATAGTAGAGACGGGGTCTCGCTCAGGCTGGTTTTGAACTCCTGACCTTGAGCAATCCGCCCGCCTCGGCCTCCCAGAGTGCTAGGATTACAGGCGTGAGCCACCGCGCCCGGCTTTTTTGGTATTTTTAAAAATCTTTTAATTTTTCTTGAACTAATTAATCATGGTTGACATAGAATAATGTTTTTCTGTAAGAATCTAGTATAAATCTTAGTTTTAGGTGTTTTCTTCTCTTCCATTTCATCCAACACTCTTTTTTCCCCCAAATATGTTTTCAATGATACAGATACTATTCTTTAAATTTCTTCTCTAATGCCTTTCTACATCCTTTTTTTCTTATCCTGATAATTCTCTTTTTTATTTTTATTAACTTTGGGGATAAATGATGAATAAACTTAGTATTTAATTTTAGAATTTGAAATATATAAAAATAGCATTATTATTATACTAAATTTTAGGAGCAGCTTATTTTTGTACTATCAAAACTTTCATAGCAGCGAATGCACATTTGTTATTATCAGTGATTCATTACATAGTAATCTCTAATTAGGTCTTTATAATACTTACTTTTGCCTTTCAATGAGAAATGAATATTAATTATTACTTTATGATTCATGTCATAGTGAAAGTAGTTGTACACTAAATTGAAAACTTAGCCATACCTTCTGATACTTCGAAAACAGTAGATAACAAGAAATATCTTCCAAATATTTAATTTAGATAAAAGACTAATAAATAGGAGATTTAAAAAAATTCAAATACTTGCCTGTCAATATACCAGTTGAAAACCTGGATTTTATTTAGCATGTTTTTATATCAATTAGTGTTCTTGATATTTGAATTTGTTCCTCCTTTGTAAGTCAATGCAGTAGAATAATAATATTGAACAAGTTAGAACAACATGCTAGACTTTCATCTGAGAGAAAATTATTATAAAATACTGATTTTAATAGAATAAGATCAATATTTTCTGGTAATTTATTATGATATCTAAATAAATCACCCATCTTTAGAGTCACTTGGAGTATAATGTACAAAAAAGTATCAAAGTAGTTAAGATATTTATTAGATAAATAGATGAAACCCTTAGAGGAAGCATTGTTACACAGTGTACAACCTGTATAACAATGCACAGTAGCTCTGCCGAGAGGCCAGGGATGAAAAATTAGATCTTCACCGTTAGGTAAAGAAGTGGGATATGCTCTAATTCTAAGCATTGACTAATAAATAGCAAGAAGAGAGGATTTTTGAGTTGAGTTTATTTGAACATTTCTTCCTAAAGGAATTATACCTGCAAGGTACTTAGTATGAATAGATGGATAAAGCAGTGAAGGATTTTGATATGGAAAAGGGATTCTGATGGTTTCCTTAGAAAATAATAGCATCAAGCATCAGAGACTTAGTTCATAAGGTGATAACTCTTAGCTATCAAATAGAGTAGGTGACCTGATAGTAAACATTTGGTGACATTTTTTAAACATCTGCTTAAAATCAAGAATCAGAGATTCAGGTAACAATAATCAAATAGATGTGGCATATAATCCATCAATTAAGTGTAATATATATTTTTGTTTAATTCTAAGCACATAGAATCAATTTATTAACAGTTAATGTTCTGTGTTATACATGGGAATTGAGTAGATTATTTCCGAATCAGTAGTTTCAAATGTCTTCAAAAACATCTCCTTTCTTTCTCCTTCACTTTATCTTGGGTGAGAAAAGATCAAATATAGGGAACAATTTAGTACCTAATTGATCGTGATAAGATGTTTAGATGTTATTTTAAGTGCAAGGCAAAACCATTGCAAGATTTTGAGCAGAGGTATGGAATGACATGACTTATGTTTTGCACAACAGTATGGTTTTTAACAGATGAAAGCAAAAGTAAGAAGGACTTAGGAGGAAAGAAATGGTCACATATGGAACTAGGAGAGTAAGCTAGATAAAGAAGGAAAGTAGACTAGAAATGCATTTTGGAAGAACTCATATGTTTTTCAATGAATTTGTGTATAGAATTAAAGGAAAGAGAGACATCAAAATTGAGTACAATATTTTTAACTTGAGCCCAAAGATATAGGGTGTTGCTATTTATATAGATAGGGATGAGCAACCAAAGAAGAGGTTTGTAGGGATATGGAGAAAAAAATAATAATTTAATTGCTGACACATTATATTTGATGTGTTCATGAAGTATTCAAATGGACTAACATAAGCTGAATAATTTTTTAACTGAAACAGACACTGAAAAATTCAATAAGAAGATGAAGCTCGAATTTTAAATGATTTACTAAAGGCCAATAGTAGGCTACCATGGGAAAGTGATGCCACTAGGGACTGTAAATATAGAGTGCTCACATCCTCTTCTAGAGGTTTTTCTTCCAAGAATCTCTCTGAATACCCACAAGGAAGACCAGGGGAAATGCTGAGAACTCCTCCCCTTTCCCCTGGGCTGAATGGGAAGGGAGAATAGCCACCATTATAGAAACTCCACATCTTACCTATGTCTCAAAACATAGTAGTTTGGAGCAAAAACCTAAACTACAGTTGGATTGTATTAGTCAAAGTTCTCCAGAGAAACAGAATCAAGGGGAGATTTTATATCTCTATATCTGTATATCTATATCATCTGTATATACATACATATTATTTATATAAGGAATTGGTTCACATGATTCATTATGGAGCCTGAGAAATTCCAACCTTATACTCAGAAGAACTAATTGAGTAATTCCAATACAGGTCCAAAGGCCAGAGAACCAGGAGAGTGGATGGTGTAAATTCCAGTCCTTAAGCCAATAGGCTCAAGACCCAGAAAGCTAATGGTTTATTTTAGGTCTAGTCAAAAGGCAAGTAAAGACTGATGATTCATCTTAAATATTCAGGCAGGAAGAGTTCCCTCTTACTACTGGGAGGGTCAGCCTCTTGTTCTATTCAGGCCTTCACCTGATTGCCTGAGAGCCACCCACTTTAGAGAGGGCCATCTGCTTTACTCAGTTTACCAATTCAAATGTTAATAACATCCAAGAACAACCTCACAGACAGACCTAGAATAATGTGGGTTTTTTCTTCGTTTTTTTTTTGAGACAGAGTCTCACTTTGTTGCCCAGGCTAGAGTGAGTACCGTGGCGCCAGCCTAGCTCACAGCAACCTCAAACTCCTGGGATCAAACAATCCTCCTACCTTAGCCTCCCGAGTAGCTGGGACTATAGCCATGCACCACCATGCCTGGCTAATTTTTTCTATATATATTAGTTGGCCAATTAATTTCTTTCTATTTACAGTAGAGACAGGGTCTCACTCTTGCTCAGGCTGGTTTCGAACTCCTGACCTCGAGCAATCCGCCCACCTCGGTCTCCCCACCCCATGCCCTAACAGGAATAATTTTTGACTGACCAAATATCTGGACATTCTGTGACCCAGTCTAAAGCAAAATAGTTGTAACATTTTGTGTATTTATAGCATACATAAAATTAAAATATATATAAGATATATAGCAGTAGCACAAAATATAGGGGGAATAATTAATTTATACTGTTGAAAAGGTCCTTTACGAGTATATTTTAACTATATTTTAACTTACTACTTTTGTTACAAATCCAAGACGCGTTCTTTTATTTATTATTCCTGTTTGGCCTGGGTTGTCCAGGATTTTGTAAAGCCTTTAACCATATAACAGCCTCAATACTTTCCATCAAGCCAACATCTTCCTTTTATTCAGTTTTTGTTTATATGTAATGTACTGAAGATATCTTTTTAAATATAAAAATGATTTACAGCAAATAAATCCATCACATTAGAATAGGGATTAAATGTAAAATATTGTTAAGTTATCTTTATAAAATAAATTCAGTTGAAGAATGTGTAATTCTATTATTCTCTGAAACTCTAAAAGTATATACATCTGTCAAATACTCTAAGATTTAAGTTTACTTTATGTTGTGGATGTTACTTTGGCATTTCTTCTTGCTTACTTCTGAATCTTATTTTTACATTGAGAAATGTTGCCCTTTGGAAAAACTGAATAAATGCACTAGAAAGGCGGTGCAACTATCAATTTACAATAAAAACTCTGTATCCCTTCCCAATCACTTTAAGATAATATAAAATTTTTAGAATTTATATTTACCCACATATAACTTCCTAAATATTCAAAATTGTCTATCTTCAAAACTTCAACAAGTAATGAATAACATGAAAAGGGAAATTAATAGAATTTTTAATATAGCTTAGACATAGACTTCTTTCCTTAGCTTTGTAATTTGTGTCTTTGTATGATTTGTCTTTTTTAAAAGTTACCAAAAATAAAACGTATTAATCAATCAACATCTAGACAATTATAAGCATAACAGAACATTTTAAAATTACTTTACATAATATTTTAAATAGCTAAAATGATTCAGTAACAGCAATGCCTAATTTTAACAATATTTACTTTTAATTTATTAGTTAATGTTTTTAACCACATTATATTTCATATGGTTAACATATGATTTATTGTATGTTTAAATATGAGAGCTCAAATATTCTCTATATACATACTTTCCCTGACTTTCCATTCTCTTTACTGGTGAATGTCATATTCAATACAAAGTTGTGGCACAGATGTGACCTACATAAAGGAAATCTCTAGAGAAATCTAAGTCCTTGGTGCTTGCTCTTCCAAGTTTGATTAATTATGAAGCTACTCCTTGAGGCACAAAAAGGTGAATGAGGTGATGCCATATACTGTAGTTCACTTCCCATATTTAATATCATAACGTAAGTTTACCATAAGGACAAAAAACTGGATAATTATGGATAAATACAGGAGTAGATGACTCTGAATCACATACCACATATTACCATGCAGATGCTGGTTTTCTCTCTTTGTAACTCAAAATTAGCATCCAATTGAAAACTCTCAGATACATGGTAATTTTTTTTGGCATGATGGGTATTGTATAAATTAAATAATAACCAAACCTTTTATAGGTTACTGCAGTGTTACTGAACCCAATTAAGTCCATTTGCCCATGTGCAACAGAAAGCCAAACACTGAAACATCAGGTTTTTCTATAGAGAAAAGTTTATTGCAAGGCTGCCAAACAAGGGGATAGAAGTCAGGCTTAAATGACTCTGGGAGCTGGGGACTAGGGGCAGGTTTTATAGGCAGAGAATACTAAGGCATGATCTGACTAGATTGCACAATTGAGGTAATGCCAGGAGGCATGGTCTGACTGGATCATACCATGGAGTGAGGGGCTTGATCTGATTAGATCTTAGATTATTCTATGTGGTGTCCCCATCTTAATTCTATCCCTGTTTCTTGGTCTGAGTACTTAAGTTCTGCTCAGGGTTGCATGATTTGTGCATCTGACCATGCTCGGTTTATATAACTTGCAACACAGAGGGTGTTATGACAACTGAAAAACAACTCATTTTATTACACAAATTTGAACCAGATTGAGCTGGTTCTACAGTTACACTAGTTTTTAAAATATAACATAGGCAAAACATATTTAATTAGGAGACAAAGCTTCATTAGTACAGAGGTTTTGGAACTTTGGTTAACAGACTCAGTTTAGCTTAGACATTAAAACATGTAAGAATTGTTTTATTATGACATACTATTTATTTATAATGTGATTACAGCTATTAAATACTGAAATTTAAATCTTATTTTTAATTAATTTGTATTTAAATGTAAATAGCCACCATGACTTGTGGATACTGCATTGAACAGCATCAATTCATAATATAAAGTACATAGCCGGAGTGCTATTATACCTGGGATATAGTGTAAATTGTGTTATTTCTATAATTTAATTTAGTTCTATCAATCTTGATCAATTTCCTAGATAACATAACATTTGTTGAAAACTGGTTAACAAATATAAACTGATGACATATAATCCATCTACATATGGAAGCC
Source organism: Mirza zaza (assembly GCA_008750895.1). Classification (NCBI taxonomy): domain Eukaryota; kingdom Metazoa; phylum Chordata; class Mammalia; order Primates; family Cheirogaleidae; genus Mirza; species Mirza zaza. The sequence goes on from VSMD01003630.1 coordinate 12,414, forward strand.
AATATAATTAATAATCAGAAATGTATTCTATTGCACTATGCATCTTCAGTCTACATCTATACTGAATAAAGAAATAAAGAAGGAAAAATCTATGTTGCACTTAAAATTCTTCACCGATATAAGACATGCTTAGACAGGTAAAGAATTTAATAATATTATGTATTCTTTCTATGTAATGTTATCCTATATTGCCCTCAAGTGTTTAGTCTATTAACATGTGCATCTTGATTTGGGTAATTCTTAACCTGGGACGAAAATTTTGACTTTAAATATTTTAGGTTTATTATTTTTATTTATCTATTTCTATGCTCTAGTTTTCATGGAGGCATTAAGTGACTTATGTTTTATTAGGAAATACATTTTGAAATTCAAACATACTAATCAGATAAAAAATGAAAATCAATTTATCTAAAATAAAAGCTATGATAGTTCAAACCCATTTCCGTTCAGCTAAACATATAGCAAAGACAGAAGACTGCAGGACAGTCCATATCTAGTGAGTTGAAATACAGAGAGCTATGAGAGAATATGTACAAAAATATGTCACAACTCTCTGAAAAGAGCTCTGAAAATAACACTATAATTTTAAAACTTCCATAAATAGGCCATAGTTAAATTAAATTTGAAAACTACAAATAGAGAAAATTACCAACTTTGTCTAGTAGACACCAAGCTTTTTTTTTTTAATTGAAATGTCATCTAGGCAAATGTCTGTTACAATAAATATTCCTTATTTCAAAACTCATTTTCTTCCTTTGCACCTACTGTCTAAGCTAAAACTATGTCCATGAGACATAGTTTTTGATTTATATAGATATATATTTAATTTCCTAATACTGTAGTTAAATTCACTTTTAGTATTACAACATTTCCATCTTGTATATGAAGAATAGAGACTCTGAAACCATCTAACATTTTCTCCTTAATTTTTCATACCATATATTATAAAATAAGAAAACATAAATAATATATCTATGTAGATATAATTAAGGAAAATTAAGACAACTTTTTCCTTGGAAAAGGAAAAACAGTGGTTTTCATGAGGAAGGCACAATGGTCCTTCAATATACTAATTTTCTGTCTTCTCTGCATTAGAGAAGCAAAGAAAAGTGCTGAAAAATACATGACAATGATTCTACCATAGGATAATCCCAGTTAAGAAGTAAAGGAGGCAAAATTTTTAACTTGCTCTGCAGAAATTGTACACAAACTCACAATATGTAAAAAATGTATTGGACCTGACAGATAAAAATAAGCAATCAAACTAAAAAAAATGTTTGTCAAACATTTGACAATCCAAAACCATTAAAGGATATATAAATCTATCAAAATAATAAATAATAATAAAAAATTCTTTAGCTTCTAGAATCTGGAAAACTCTACAGTCTTTATAATCACTATTTTTTTGTTTGGCTAGTCCTATGTTTCTAAGCTGTTATCTGCATGCTTATAATTCTTTACAGACTGAAAACAAAAGAGAATCCAATTAATAAGGATGTATATAAAAATATAACTGAAATAATAAGAAGCAGATAGTAAATTTTACATATCACATTGTGGGACTCTCTAGTAGACAAGTGGTAGTGAAGCTGAACTCAGTTTTAAAACTGAGTGACCTCACTAAAGCATGATTTGTACTTTTTAGGTGGAAAGGAAGAAAATCAGTTATATGTAGGAGAAAGATTTCCAAGTTCTAATTACTCTTAAAATTAAATAAGTCATACACAAATATAAACTAATAAAATCATATAGAGTAAATTTTAAAATAGAAATATTAATAGAAAACATTTTGGTGTGCTTACTCTGCATTGGGTATAATTTAGGACTTTAAATGAATTAATTCCATTCATCCTAAAAGTAGGAGTTAGTTACTACTACTATCCTCACTATAAAGATTAAAAAATAGGATCTAGAATGGTTAAAGTGGTTTCCAAAGATAACAACTCTCATAAATTGAAGTGCCTGAATTCAAATATAATCAGTGAGACTCTGATTCCTCATCCTCAAACACCATTATGCAGCTTCATGATCCTCTCCAAGTTGTTGTGAACTCTACTAATCTCAGTCCTCTTTTGTTCCCTAAAGAAATAGTTTGTTCATTTTGTTCCAACGAATTCTATTTGTGCTATGTATACCTCTATTTATTCAATAATTGTTTTTAATTAACTGTATGAGAAACCTTTTGCTAATCACTGTAAATACAGCACTGAACTAAGCCGTCATTGTATCTGGTTCCAGGCCACAGACAACTCAGTAAGAAACAACCAATTAAAAAATGGACAAAAGATGTGGAAAGGAACCTTATCCATGATAATTTTATTTAAATACGGCGAGTGAAAGGTGTCTAGTTTCATTTTTCAGCCCATGTTTATCAGTTTTCCCAAAATCATTTATTGAAGAGACTCTCCTTTCCCCATAGTCTGTTCTTGGTGTCTGTTGAGATGAATTGGCAGTAAATGTGTGGATTTATATCTGAATTCTCATTCTGTTCCATTGGTCTAAACCTCTGGTTTATGCCAATACCATGCTGATTTGATTACTATAGATTTATAATATATTTTGAAGTCAAGTAGTATGATGCCTCCAGCTTTCTTATTTTTGCTCAGGATTGCATCTGCTATTTGTGTTTCTTTTAGTGGTTCCATATATGTTTTAAGATTATGATTTCTATTTCTATGAAGAGTGTTATTGTTATATTGACATTGAATTTGTAAATTGATTTGGGTAGTATTGTCATTTTAACAATATTAATTTTTCCAATCTTGAGCATGGAATATTTTTCTTTTTTTTTTTTTTTTTGAGTCTTCTTTCATTTCCTTCTTCAGTGTTTGATAGCTTTCCTTATACAGATGGTTATTTTATTTGAATTCCTAGTTATGTTATATACTTTGTACCTATTGTTAATGGAATTATTTTTTTGATTCCTTTTTCAGATTGTTCATTTTTGGCATATATAAATGCTTATAATTTTTGTACATTGATTTTGGATCCTGCCACTTTACCAAATTTGTTTATTAATTCTACTATTTTTGGTGAAGTTTTTAATGTTTTTTTTTTTTTCAGCATAAGATCATGTCAGCTGTGAAAAAGGAAAATTTGACTTATTTTCCAATTTGGATGGCCTTTATTATTTTCTTTTGCCTAATTGTTTTGGCCAGGACTTCTATTCTTATGTTGCACAACAGTAATGAAAGTGGGCATCCTGTCTTTGAGAACTTAGAGGAAAGATTTTCAAGTTTCTCCTATTTATTCTAATGTTAGCTGTGGGTTTGTCATATTTGGCCTTTATATTTTTAAGGTATTCTCCTATACCCAGTTTGTTGAAGGTTTTTGTCATAAAAGTATGTTGAATTTTCTCAAATATGTTTTCCTCATCTTTTGAAACGATCACACTAATTTTTTCTTGGTTCTTTTAATGTGATATACCACATTTATTGATTTGTTTCTGTTGAAACACCTTTGCATTCCTGTGATGAATCCCACTTGATCATGGTGAATTATCTTTTTAATGTGTTGCTGAATTCACTTTACTAGTACTTTGTTGGGGAATTTTGCATCTATGTGCATCAGTGATATTGGCCTGTACTTTTCTGTTTTGTTGTGTCTATGCCTGGTTTTGGTAGCAGGATAATGCTGACTCCATAAAATGAGTGTGGGTCAAGTCCCTCTTCAGCTTGTTTTAAGAGTTAGAATTGAATTCGTATTAGTTCTTTAAATATTTGGTAAAATTTAGCAGTGAAGTCATCAGGTCTTGGGCTTTTCTTGATAGAAGATTTTTATTATAGTTTAATCTCTTACTCATTATTGGTATGAGGTTTTCCATTTTCTTATGGTTTAAACTTGGTAAGTTGTATGTGTCCAGGAATTTATCCATTTCTTCTAGGTTTTTCAATTAATTGGCATATAGTTGATCATAATAGTCTCTAATGGTTCTTTGTATTTATGTGGTCTCTATTTTTGTGTCTCTTTTCCATTTGTTATTTTATTTGGATCTTCTCTCTGTCTCTCTTTTATGGTTAGTCTAGATAAAAGTTTGTTCATTGTGTTTATCTCTTAAAAATAAGAACTTTTTGTTCTGTTTATCTGTATTTTTAAAATTTTCATTTAATTTATTTCTTCTTTGATTCTTATTAATTTTTTTCTTCTACCAATTTCGAGTGTGGTTTGCACTTGCTTTTGTATTTCTTTAAGGTACATCATTAAATTTTTTATTTGAAGTTTTTATACTTTTTTTGATTTATGCATTTTTTTTGCTATAAACTTTCCTCTTGGTATTGATTTTACTGTATCCCATAAGTTATGATTTGTTGTGTTTCTATTTTTAATTGTTCAAAGAAATTTTAAATTCCCATCTTAATTTTTTCATTGACCCAATTGTCATTCAGGAGCACATTGTTTAATTTCCATGTGTTTGTCTAATTTCCAAAGTTCCTCTTGTTATTGATTTCTAGATTTATTCTACTGTAGTCAGAAAAGATACTAGATATGATTTCTACTCTTTTGAATTTGTACAGACTAGGATTGTGGCCTAACAATCAGAACTCATGAGGAACTAATAGAATTAGATCTTACTCATTGCCATGAGGATGGTGCCAGCCAATCATGAAGGATATGTCTCTATGACTGAAACACCTCCCGGAAGTTTCCACCTCCAACAATGGAAATTGAATTTCAAAATGAGATTTGGAAGGGACAAATATTCAACCTATATTACCATCCAACTTGGTACTAAAAACAGCAGGAGTAGTTATCCTGATAGCAGATAAAACAGACTACATGTCAAAGACTGTAAACAGAGACAAAGAAGTGGATTATTTAATGATAAAAGTCAATTAACTCAGAGGATATAATAATTATAAATATCTTCTAGCTCAATAAATTTTAAAATATATGTGAAATATGAGCAGTTGTTTGGAATGTGCATTTTTCCAAAAGTAACCTAAAGTGAAAAAAATCTGAATTATCTTATAACAAATGCATTTAATCAGTAGTCAAAAATCATCTCATAAAGATAATTTCAAGCCTTGATGACTTTACTGGCAGGTTGTTCCAAACATGAAACAAAACAATAATTCCAATCATACATGCAATTCTTTCTCAGCATAAAACAGGAGAGAATATGTTCTACTTCATCTTATTATGCTATAATGATCCTGATATAAAAACTTGACCAGGATAGTAAAGGAACAGTAAATTAAACACCAAAGTCATGTATGATAAATAATGAAGAAAAACTTAAAAACTATCAAACAGAAATGAGTAATGTATTAAAAAGTAAGATATCATGCCCAAGAAGGTTTATTTCAAGAAACTTGGAAAGTAATAATGGCAAATAATATGATATACCTCAACAAATGGTTTAACAAAATTATGAGCCTATTTAATGTTATGGCCTTAAAAATATATCATATATTTTAACAACTTGGAGATAAAAGAAAACTTGTTTTAATTGATAAAGTTTGCTTTCAGAAGTCCTATTGAAAGCATCATATTTAAGAATGAAATGCTAAAATATTTCCTTTGTGATTGGGAACAAGATAAACATGGATGCTACAAGAAATTTTATTTATCATATTCCAAGTCTTAGACACCGCAGTAAGATTTTAAAAATGAACGAAAACAGTTTAAAAAGAAAACAAATTGCTATATCAAAGATGATATTACATACACGGAAAATTCAAAAGGATCATATGATGCATTAAACTAATTAATACGAGATTTTAGTAAGATGTCATGACACAAATTCATTATGCAATAATGAATTGCATTTCTATATAGGAACTACAAACACAATATAAAATTAAACAGATATGACTTATAATAGAATTTTAAAATTAACTTTTAAGAGAAATATTCTAACAAAAAGTGTGCCAGATATTTGGAAAATTATAAAACCTTATTGATAGTCATTACAGATGAAAACCACATTCTTTAGATTAAATAGTTAAAATCTTATTTATTCTTTATGTTAAATTATAAAACCTATTAATAAGGTTAAGTCATAAAGATGACTTAACATAGACATATATTACATATAAGAATATATTTGTATATTCTTTAAAAATGAACGTATGTAAAAATGCATCGTATGATACTTTTGAATTTTCTGTGTATATAATATCATCTTTGATACAACAATTTGTTTTCTTTTTAAATTGTTTTTGTTCATTTTTAAAGAATATACAAATATATTCTTGAATTAAAAGAGCTTAAAGAAGTCATCTCTTCCCCACATTAATCTTTATAATCAATGTATCCCAAGTAAAAGCCCAGTATTGATTCAGATAGTGTCAAGATAATTCTATAGTATATGTGAAATACAAAAATGTCCAAGTTTAGTTAATAGTTTCTTGAGAAAAAAGAATAAATTGAGGGATGTATCATAAACTTTAATAATTAATGCAGTGTGGTATTAAGAAAGAAGTAAATATAAAAAAAAGTTAAAAAAAGAAAGTAGGAAATAAATAGAATGGAATAGGTAAAAAACAAATTTATAAAGTAAGAAAATATTTATATAGTAATACAAATATTTATAAGGATCATGATATGTTGGAAAGCTAATATTATAGATCAATGTTGAAAATAGATTTGTCAATAAATTTTTCTGAGAAAACTGTTTATGTATATGGAAGATAATTAAAATGGTCCTTCACCTCACACAATACATTACAATCAATTCTGCAGAGAATAAATGTTTAAATGTAAAATCTAGGCAAAAGTTACAGATAGCTCAATAGAAAAACAAAGAAAATGATTGTACATGTATTTTATAAAATATACAATTGAAATATATCATCTATTTGGAAGTTTTTCTTAACTTTTTTTAGTCAGAAATGTACAAATGAAAATGTTATTACATAAGTAAATGATTGACTAAAAAAATCTGACAAGAACAACTTCTGGCAAGGATGTAGAGCAATGAGAATTTCATATGCTTTCCTGGAAATGAAAAATATATTAGTTCTTGAAAAGAGCTTTACATTACCTGGTAATATTGAATGTGACTATATATTAAATTCCATTCCTAGATTTGCATGTATGTGTTCCTTAAGAAGCATGAACCAAAATGTTTATAGAATCAGTTTAGCATTATAGATAAGGAAAAGGTTCAATAACTATAGAATATTATGGATTCATACAGTACAGTGGAATACTACATTTGAGAAAAAATTAAAGAACCTTATTTAGATGCTTCAATGTGGCTTACTCTCACAAACCTAATATTGAGTGTATAATTAAGTCCCCAAAGAATACATGCAATATGATTCATTTCAAAAAAGTTCAAGAATACAAAACAGCCATTTAGATTATTTATAAAATATTTACTAGATACTAAATCTATAAAGATAATCATAGAAATTATTTTAACAAAAATCAAGGTATTGCATGGTTCTGCATTATAGGAAGAAGTATATTATCAAGATATAGATTCTAAAGCAATGGTTATATTCAGTGTTTTAAACTCTTGTTGGTATATTGGCAATAGATTTAATGTTATTTTAAATATATTTAAATATATGTCAACATATTTAATTTATATAGTTGAATATATATGCTTTTTTACATAGGTGATAGGTATGTAGGCAGACAGATACATAAACAGATGCATAGGTAGGAAAATAATATATACTAAGCAAATTCTATCTAAAAGACAGTAGATATATCAACAGACGTATCAGGAAAAAAGTAGAATTTGTGGCCAAAAAAGAAAAGTTATAAAGAGAAAAAGGGAGCATTTCATATTTATAAAAGTATATTAATTAAACAATACAGACTCCAAATATGACTTAAAATTAATGTAATTAAATGAAGTATATAGAACAATTGAGGATCTTCTATTATTTATTTATTTATTTATATTTCAGAATATTATGGGGGTACAAATACTTTGGTTACATATATTGCCTTTGCACCACCCGAGTCAGAGCTACAAGCCTGGCCAACCCCCAGACAGCATGAAACACACCAGTAAGGTGTGAATTTACCCATTCACTCCTCCCCACTCCTATCTGCCCAACACCCAATGAAAGTTATTTCCTTATGTTCACATAAGTATTGATCGAGTAGTGCCAATTTAATGGGGAATACATGTGATGTTTGCTTTTCCATTCTTGTGACACTTCAGTTCAAAGAATGGGCTCCAGTTCCAACCAGGATGATATAAGAGATATTAGCTCACCATTGTTTTTTATGGCTAAGTACTCCACGGTATACATATACCACATTTTATTAATCTACTCATGTATTGATTAACACTTGGGTTGTTTCCACATCTTTGCAACTGTGAATTGTGCTGCTATGAACATTGGAGTGCAGATGTCTTTTTCATAGAATGTTTTTTTTTCCTTTGGGTAAATACTCATCAAAATACCAACATCAATTTTCATAGATTAAAAAAAACCAATCCCGTATCTCATATGGAACCAAAAAAGAGCCTGAAGAGCCAGAGAATTCTTAAGTGAAAAGAACAAATCTGAAGGCATCACATTACCTGACTTCAAATTATACTACAAAGCTATAGTAAACAAAGCAGCATTGCACTGGTATAAAAGTAGATACATAGACCAATGGAATAGAATAGAGAAGCCAGAAATAAAGCCATACAGCTACAAACAATTGATCTATGACAAAGCAGACAAAAACATACACTGGGGAAATGATGCCCTATTCAATAAATGGTGCTGAGAAAGCATACTATACTTCTGACAAAGGATGAACATCCAGAATCTACAAAGAACTCAAACAAATCAACAAGGGAAAAACAACCCCATCAAAAAGTAGGCAAAAGATACATATTCATTTTATCTGCTACTAACATTTGTTTTACTCATTGACTTCCTCCAATTATCTTTTATTCTTTCAGAAATTGGTATAAACCTCTTAAATGCTATGACCTTTCTCATTTCCTCCACTTTTATATTTAATTTTCTTTTATAGTTTGTTTAAAACCTTGAATGGCTATGTGGGAGATGACATGATGTTCTTCAAACTAAATGTAAAAAAATGTTGCTTTAAATTATAAATGGTAATTAAATTTCTAATAATTGAGCAATAGTCAAGTAGTATAAATTTAGTTTTCATTAACATTTCTCTGTCCACATTTCTTATTGTCCCCAAGTTTTTCATTTTCATTCAAATGATAAAATATTTAGAAGGGTTTGAGTCAAGTTGGATATCTGTTTTTAAAGTTCTTATTTGCTCATTTACCTCTCTGATGCCAACAACAATTTCCATGAACATGGGTAAAGCAAATGTCTGTCTGTCTTTATCCATTTCAACATTCAATTCACCTACATCTGAAATTACATGTCAGTCTTCAGACTGAGAAAAACTGACACTATCTTTAGGTAAGATAGTACTAAATGGCAATGCCTTGATGTTGTCACTATTGTTTTTCAGACATAGAAAATATTATTTGCCAAGAAATCTGACTTATTGTGTTCTCAGGATGGACTCTCTCTAAACAAATGCATAGGAAATAGCTATTCAAATCAAAGTTACCATTTTTATTTTGTAGCATGAAAACATATCCCAAATAACTGTATAGATCAGATATATTATAAATGAAACACCCTCCTATTTTCAGGGTTCCTAGAAAGTAGATTAGATTGAACTATCAAAAGCATCTTACACAACTTGAAATTTGATACAGGAAAAAGGGTTGACGGTTGTCAGTGATTATTTATTCCGAACAAGGTGATCAGTAAAGAAATCTCTGTGACTATTTTGTACATTTTCTCTTTCTCTTGACAATAATTTATCATCATTTCTATTTTTTACTTTCTGTAGACAAGTCCTTTCTGGCCTTGCCTCTTTTTAGGTACATTTGAGATTTTGAAAGCATATAGTAAAACACACACACACACACACACACACACACACACACACACTATTTGGTTGGTATATTTATTTTAGTTAATACATTGTGCAGGTAATATACTTGCACAGATTTGGTCCCAGTATATTCCAATTCTATCTTAGATTCCATCTTAGGCCCCTGGTTATACTGGAATGTTTGACATTTTTTTTTCTACCTTCATGTTAGAAGAAAATTGTTTTGGTTTTAGCTAAAAATGGTAGTTGTCACCATTTATGTGTGACCTTCGCTCTACTTCTTAGGAAATAACTATAGCTTCATATTTGTTGAATATCTTAGTTTTGCATTTGATATGCTAAGTAGAATCCATGCAATCACTATCATATGTCAATCACTGTATTTTTTTCTCATAGATGTGATAGATCAAAATTTATGGTTTTTTAATTTTTAGCATGAACATCTAATAACACTCACTTAATATAACTTTTTTCTTATTTTCTAATTTTTTCTTCATTGAGTCCTCTCTTATTTTTTACATACTCTATTGGTACTTCAAAACTGTTTTGGTGAATAGCACAGTAACCTTAGCTATTTCTTAATTTACCATAATTAACATAGCATGAGTCCAATTTCTTCTGAGAGATTTATTGGTTTTTAAGATAGCAAGCATTGTTTCATAACCTAACAATACATCTTTCATAGTAAAATAATACCATATTCTTAATGACTTTAAATAGTCACATGATAAGAAGCAAGAGTTACAGGCTACATTTTATGTGAGCAGTAGAGCTAGGAATATTTGTAGAACAGTGAGTAGAATGCTTAACTGTAATAAAACTGCTATCAGTTGTCTGGATTGGTCAAATAGCATGTATTTTACACCTAAAGCTATGGGCCTCTTAAAATCAAAATTTATCATATTGCTTTTATAAATACTTGCTATCACTTGAGTCTACAGGAAATATATAATATAAAAGTAAAAAGTTAGGGTTAAACACTTTTAAAACTTCTGAAAAAATGGTAAAAACTTCCACTTTTTTTTCTATTTTATCTGCAATTTATCTTTCTTTCTAGTTCTCCAAATCTGATAGCTGTCTCTTCTGTTTTTTACACCCTTACTTAAAGGAATAAGAGTATAAATCAAGTAATTAATATACATAATTTTATTCTATTCCTTGCTTACGGCACAGCTTCATTCCAATTTCTATAAAGTTTATTATATAAAACAGGCGGATTTAGAAATATCTATTTTATGGTCCACATTTATTTGATTGTGAAAATGGAAACATTATCAGAATAAAATATGAATAGATAATAAGCTTTACTTGTGTGTTTCTCCATCCTTTCAACTTGATCAAGTATATGGATGGCACTTTAAATAATGTGTTAAATTTAAATAATACATTAAATAGAAAAGAAAATCATAGGAAATGGGAAAGCCTTTCCATTAAGGGTTTCAGATATAAAATATTCTATTCAATCACACTAAGATGAGAAATATTTTGTTTAACTGAAAGAGCTAGAGAGTAATTAAAGGTAATTGGCATGTTATTATTCTTAAAAGGTTCGCTTTTTCTGTTCTAAGAATACCAGGGAACAATTGAATAGATAAAAAGCAAACCATACAGTGCCAAATAGATCTTTTGTATAACAATACATCTCTCAAAACAAAAGATATTTTAGACCCACAAAAAATAAGGGAGGTGTATTTGGCTGACTGGCCTTGTATCCTGCCTGACCATAGTGAAGTTGTGTCAGAATTTTAAACTCATAGTGTTATATTAATAAAATATCTTAATAGGTTAAGAGCAAATCAATAGTGAATGCGATTAACTTGAGGAAAACCAGTTGGCAGAATTTAACATTAGACTAGTAGAAACTACTTAATACATGTAATTGAAAGCTGAAAAATACTTTTCTTTAAGAATTATCAGCTGCAGACCCTCTTATTACAACAAGGGGTACGCTCATCATCTGTGCCGAATGTATCTTTCTTTTGCTCTGTAAACCTGTATCTTGCTCTGTAAACCTATCCTGTCTTTCCTCGGTAAACTTTGTTTCATGCTTAAAAAAAAAAAATAGAAAAAAAAATTATCAGTGACAGATTGATACTGTTAACATGTTATTGGTCCAATCTGGGGAAGCCCTTCCTCTTACCCTTTCTCTATCCAAATCCTGAATATTTTTTCTAGAATCTGATGAATACAAACTCTCATTATGAAGTCATTTATTTACTAATCTATCCCTTAATGAATTCTTTTGTGCAGACTTCTATCCTACTTATAGCCAATATAGTGGCACCTTCTTTCCCTCTTATATTAGTTTCTCAGCTCAGAGGCTTAATCCAATTAATTCCATCAATCTAATTAAAATATAACCTCCATCCCATTTATTCTCTCCAAAATAACATCTATTTATTCTTTATAAATTTACTATATTATTTAAAGACATGTTTATTCGTACGTTTTCTACTTCTACTATGAGGATAAAGATTGTGTTCTTTGGTTTTTATTTTAGATTTACCTTTTTAATTTTTTTTATATTTTTAATTGTCATGTATACATAATAATTGCACATATTTAGGGGGTTCATGTGATAGTTAGATACAGGCATACAATGTGTAATGATCAAATCAGGGTAATTGAGATATCCATCACCTCAAGCATTTTTCATTTCTTTGTCTCAGGAACATTGTAATTGCACTCTTTTCATTATTTTGAAATATCATTTTTATAAACCAGAAACATATCTTGAAAGAGCTTGCCTAAAGGACTCAATACTAAATTTGTTAATGAATGAAAAACTGATTCATAAGTAAATATTTCAAATTTAGTCTTAAACTTGATAAGGACAAAGTTATAATAATTATTTGGATCATAGTATTTGACATAATCATAAGGATCCACTTTTTTTTTAATATCCTAGCATTGTTTTGAAGTTCAGCATGGGAAAATGAAGACAATTTTAGTCTACTATTTCATATATTTGTGAAACCAAAGGCCATTTATAAATTTAAGATAATTAAAAAATGATAATTTTGCACCTAACATTGTGCATATTTTAAAAATCTTTCTAAATTTGTTTGCTTGCTGTAATATCATTCAAAAATTTCAAACTGAAAAATAAAGAATAAGAGGGCTATTGACAAATGAATTGAAACTGCTCCCTTTCCATAATTTATCAACCGATTACAAAAGTAATTTAGATGCAACCAACAAAATATGTGAAATGAAAAACCATTAGCAAGTTACTAAGACTGAATTTGAACTTTTCTAAATCTACCTATAGAGTAAAATAGCTTTAATTCCTTCTTTTCTCCCTCTCTTCCTTCACCCTTTTTCTTGTGTCTTTTCTAAGACAAGGTTTGACTGTTGAGATCAAAGGGCAAAATTAAAGGAGGACAGAATTGAAAAATAAACATATCTAATTGGCATGTTAAAATGTATGTGGGGTTAAGATAATCTTTATATATTATTCTGGATGCATTCTGTACCACCTTAATCTTAAATAGTACAATTATTCTTTCTATTTAATAACAAATTTCAGCATCTTTCTTCTGTAGTTTTGGCAAGTGATTTTCACTGTTTATTCTTGGTCTCTTTCTCTCTCTCTCTCCCCACTCTACACCCTTTGTTATAGTAGCTTCCTAGACTGCCACAAATATCTTTCCAAAAGGTAGCCTAAATAGACTTTTTTCCAGCCATGCAAAAACTGAAAGAATTTGTCACCAATATACTTGTACCACAAGTGTTAAAAGAAGTTCTTTATGCTGAAGGAAAATATCAGGTGGAGGAACAAAGAAAGAAAAGGTGCTTGAAATAATAAATATATGAACAAAATCAAATGCATTTTTGTCATTTAATTTCTTTAAAAGCAATTAAACTGCTTACATCTAACATAATTTCAATCCTAAGTATATACTGAGAGAAATTATAAATATCTATCAAAGCATATGCACTAGCTTGTTCATAGCTGTACTATTTCTAAGAGCTAAAATATAGAAAATACTAAAATTTCCATCTCAGATAGAATGTCTAAATACATTGTGGTATAGTCACACAATAGAACACAGTATAGCAAGAAGAATGAATTGTCATCTACCATAGGTAGCAATATAGATAGATCCCACAATAATAATGCTAAGCAAAAGTAATTAGACATTTATCAACTCTAATGCATCTTTCTTTTTTTGTCTCTAATATCTTCTCTATCTCACAACAAACAAATGAACAAATATCAATAATAACAAATACTGCAGGCAAAAAGCTTCACTGATCGATATTATCAAATATTTAAGAAGAAATAATAATAATATCAAATAAACTCAAACAAAATAGATGGGAAGGGAGAACACTTCCTAATTCATTTTGAGCTCAGAATAACCATAATAGCTATGTAATCAAAAACCTGACAAGATAAGGAAGGATAATTAAAGACCAATGTCATTCATGAACACAAATTTCAAATGCTGAATACAATGTTAACAAGTCAAAACCAACAATATATAAAACTAGTTAATATAAAATCACTAATTGTTAGGCTTTTAATATTCAACTTTACTAATATTATCCTGAAGGAAAATGCAAGGTGTTCTGAATCATGGTCAGGTTTCTTAATACACATATAGATCACAGCCCATTTTTTACCTAGTCCTTACCCCTAGGGCAATGTTTTGAGAGAAAGCTGTGACACAAAACATTTGTTACTATTAATATCTACATTTTATTCTGCCATCAGTTAACCTGACAAGTCATAATGAAGATTATTGGTAACAGAAGGACTGAAAAAATCAAAGATAATCTTTATAAGGCACTTTTACAAACGAATATTCATTGCTACTATTGGACTCAGTAAGTATTTCTTAAAAAAAATTATTTTACATACTATTTGTTTTTATTTGTGTATATTATCTAGTGCTTAAATTTATCAACATACAGAATGCCTATTCTAAACTAAGTCAAGCTTTTCCACATCTTTGATTGACTACTTTATTCAAATAAAGTGATAATAGCAAACTATGGCATAATTGGCACTTTGGGGTACTTGGTGCAACTAATTGCCTAAAAAGCATCACTAACCACGATTGGTCTCTCATTTTTCTACTACTGATTCTTTCAAGACAAACCAAGTCTAGCTACCACCTAGACTAGGTTAGCTACCACCTCATCTGAACAAACCAAATCTTGGATACACAAGATCTTCAATCCAACTCAGTTTGTTGCCAAGTCCATTCCAGACAAATTCTCACTCCCAATGTTTTGTAAGCATGAGTCAGATAGCCAGCCTTCAGTCACCCCAAAGGCATGCTACATCCTTTGGCTGCTTTCCCTCGTCCCTTCTAACTCAGTGATGCAAGAGCACTAGTAGCATCATTATCCATTTTTATGAATCCTTTACAAAAATTTTGTAAAAATTTTACAAAAATCCGTTTGAAAATATAAATTCTAGAAATGAGTTATGAGCAAAGAGGTTTCAATAGCATTACTATCTCTTGGTATATCTTCTTTGACAAAGTAGCACCTATTATTTTGGGTCTTTAAGGCCTTTGCTGAAATTCTGAGATATTCAAATAAGTCACTTTTAACATCTAGTTAATTCAATATCACTTTTAATGATTTATGTTTTACCTGAAGTTAATCATATCAAGCCATTTTCCATATCCAGTTGTGTTGGCAAGAAGGCCTCTACAATAAGTGGCCAATGGACCTCAGAACTTAAGATATTACTGAATGTTGTGCAAATGTTACTTCAAAAAGTTGGCAATATTTTGTAACTAAACTATATCTTATTTTACAAGAAAAAATGTAGTACCATGATAGTGTGAGCAAAGAATTAATTTGTATCTCAAATTTCCTAAATAACAAAGTAGTCTTAAAACATTTAACTCAATATTGGTAATAGTTTTTATTTGAGGAACTAGTCTGAATATCTTTTTAGTGCTAGTGTCATAAGCCTTTTATACTGTCTTCTGTAACAACCACAGACTTTGCATTAGCATATGCTGATATTTAAAAGCTAACAAAGATACCAGTTTTTAAAAAATAATAATTTTGTTCTTCAAAATTATAATATATAAATGGGCATGTATCATAAACATATCTATAATATATATGTGCAATATATATATATTATATAGATGTATTACATATATATAGAGAGAGAAAGGAAGAGGTAGAGAGAAAGTCTTAAATCTGAATTGCTTGTTGGCATTGCTGTTTGATAGCATCACCTTGTAACTCAATAAAATGTGTCTTCACAAGGCTACAATTAATTTATTTTTACCAAACAAGGCAAGTGGATCTTGTTGATGTCTATAGAGATAATAAATTACCCTCTAAAGAATTGCTTATAAATAAATAATTGATATTTGAAAGCTCAGAAAAAGTACCACTATCATTTCATTTACTATATGCATTGAAATTATATGTTTATACTTCACTTGCTTCCATTACTCTGAATTCAAGGTTAGGAAGGGAGAAATTTTTACCTTAGCAATCTCAGAGCTAGTCAAAACACCTAGTACTTATAGTATTCAATAAATGTTTGTTGAACTGAACTAAATCTGATATAAAAACAAATATTGCTTTGGGAAAATGATGTTTCATTTGAGATTATTTTTCCAGAAAAACATTAACATAGCCAGGTTGCATCATCCTACACAAACATTAGTATGCCTTATTGATTTTTCACTAAGTTACATAGTTTTCACTATAAGATTTTTTTTGTGGATGTGTATACATATAGATTCCCAGACACTAATAAATTGGTAGAAATTAATCATCTTAATGGATTTTGATCAAATTATCTAATATAGTATAAACTTTCCAGTCAGCTTCACAAATCATTTATTGTTAAATATTAAATTTATAGCTGCAGAGAAAAAAAACCAGAGGTGACAAGTTGCAACACATATCACTTGGAATCTACAATGCTTGGTTTTGGAAATCTGTTTTAAAAATTGAGCAAAGAATCACGTCCTCCTCAAAACTAAATTATTAAAATGTATATATATATATGTATATGTATATATATATGTGTATATATATATATGTATATATATATACCAACAAACCTCTATAATAAATAAAAGGGGAAACAATTAGTGTTTAAAAAAAGTATGGTCAGAATATTTTTTCTAGAATATAAAAGTGAGTAACTAGAATAATTCAACTTTTAAGTATTACTAATTTGTTTTCTCTAAAATGTTAAGTGGAGTTTGACTCTTTTTCTATTTATTCTATTGAAATAAATGAAATATCACTGTCCTAAGAATATTTATGGAAATTAAGCAACTTTTTAATATTTTGTATTTATTATACTTATGAAAATATGAAATAATAAGTTTATCATTTGAGTGAAAGTTAATGTGTATGATTTATATGAAAATGTATGGAACAAACTGCTAAGCCCACAACTGTGGAATGACTGTGTTAGGCTTAAAGAATTCACCTTCCAGAAACTTCCATTTAAACCTCCTATAAAACCCACCCCTTTCCCCTTCCTAGGGGCATATTAGGCACTTAGCCTTTGTCAGACCCCTAGGGAGATAAAGGAATGAAATGCAAAAATTTGTGGAGTGTCTGTTTATTTGGTCATTTGATCTTAGTTCTACAAATTTCACTATCATACACTCTTTCCTGTCAATCAACTTAGTTAAAAGATTGATCATACTGTTGGTGAAAACTATAGACATGTATGTCAGGCCTTTTGCTTTAATGAGTCTCATGGCTTAGATTGATGTCCATTGCGTCTAATATATACATAATATATTTATATATCTTTAACTCTATCACACAAACCATAGACACACACATACTTGTTATTTTACTACATTGTTATATATTTACTAGCTGATAGCCAATATTTATTTTTAGAAAATCACTAAGTTTACTAAAATATATAGCAGAGAAATTAATTATCTCATATGGATATCATTTCACTCGACATTGATACACAAAGAAACAAATGATTTACCCAGGAATAAGTGTAACATAAGACAGCAAAATTCTCTGTGGCTTGGAAGGCACAAATGTTCACCCAATTTTGGAATATTGCAAGTAAATTGCCATTCAGAAAAACATTTATCACGTATACAACAAATTAAAAGCTCAGAGGAAAATGATTTGGCTAACAAAAAACTACACTTTGCTTTTAGATACAACTATGTTTGCTTTAATATTTTAATACTTCACACAAAAACCTATTCCTAACCCAAAGAGAAAGAAAACTAAAGAAAACCAAAAGAAAAAAAACTAAAGAAACCCAAAAGAAAAAGAAAGCTAAAGAAAAAGGCAAAGATCTACTTTTGAAACTAAAATATTATCATGTAATCATAGTTAGAAAAAGAAGTAGAAATCTATATGTGACGTCAGATAATTGCATGTATTTATAAATTATTAGGGAGAAAGTGTATCATAGTTTCCTTTTGCCAGTTGCTGTCAGGTTTAGATTCAGAGGAAGCATCTGCACAGAGATGCTGTTGTTGTTATGGTAAATGCTTTTTTAAATTGCAGATGAAAGTAAGTAGTCACACATTTTGAAAAAATATGAATTGCAGAAAGTCTCTGATCAAACATCAATAAATGAACTTCACTATAAATTAAATGAAATCTATAAATTCTTATTTTTTAAAAAATATTGCTAACAGTTTATAAAATGAATTTCTTAAAATAAAAACAAACACAATTGGAGGTACAATTCATTGTAAGAAAGAAAAATCTTTGCAAATAATATTTACTAGTATAGTAAATATAAATCTAAATGGCATGGTGTTAAATATATAAATAAATAAATGAAAATAGATTACTGAGAATGACTTCATATTGATTACTTATGTTTTAAAATTATTTTTAAGAGAACAAATGTGCACAGAAAAACAAGATATTTTAAGGAAGGCAAATCGATGTTCTTGAATCTTATGTTCAGGAGATTATTAGTCAACTGACAGGTGATTCTGAACAGCTGCCATTGGAGGAAAAGTTGTTACTCATGACAGTTATTTGATGTGAATAGTGTGTTTCACACTTACAAATCCACAGTAATTTCTGAATGGAATGTGTGATATTTCTACCTTTTCCATTTCTAATATACTCTTAAGTCATGTTGACATATTCCTGTGATAGTTTCTCTATTTCAAGCTTAATCTTTTTTTTTTTTTTTACTTTTAAACATATCTTAAGAGTATAAAGAGTTTCTATCGAACATTGGGATGGGTATGCAATAAATAGAAGATTCTTCCACTAATAGAAGCAGAGCATAAGAGAAAGAAGTCACTCACTAATTTTACACTACACTAACTTGAGGAAAGTGAGAAAGTGGATAGAAAACCAGTTTTGTGGTTGGCTGGATTTTGGATTATATCGATCAAAGCAATAGATATACTTTGTTAAGCATATTAAATGATGTATCCTAAGTTTTGGCTAATTCTTTTTCATTTAATACTCCATTCGACTTAATATAATCCTTCCTTTCTCCCTTCCTATCTGCCTATTTTCATTTATTAATTTATTGAGCCAGTGTTTAATAGTAAGTAACTACTCTGGTCAGGCAAAGCTCTCATTTATGGGGATAGGGGAGCATACAATTTTAACAAAATCCTTTCCCTCATGAAGCTATATTTTAGAGGAAAGAACTCAATAAATAAGTCATTCTAAAATTTATGAATTATTTTAGAATGGCAATAATTGCTATGCAGAAAAATTAGTCAAATGAGGGATAAGAAATAATCTCAGTAAGAAAAGTATTTAGAATTTTAAAAAAATTATGTTGAGCCCTGAACAAAAGGAGAAAATAAGCTACCCATAAATTGTGAGAAAGAACATTTCAGGCAGTGGCAAGTACACAGGTTCTATAAAATCAAAAGTCTTAGTGTATTCCAGAAAGAGCAAAAAGGCATTGGGTCTGGAATTGGATGAACAATGGAAAGAATGGTGGAAGATGAGGTCAAACAACAATCTAGGACCAGATCAGATAAGATTATAAAATATTAATATGGGGAAGAGATTATTTTATTCTAAAGTCTGAGAGATCTGATCAGGAAGATTACATGATCTTATTTCTGTTTCAAAATGGTGATTCTTGATACCATATGGAAAAAACTGTATAATAGCAAGACCGAAAGCAAGGAGAACAATTTGGAAGCTATATTGGCAACCACAACAGACACGCAAAAATGGTGATTAGCTAAAACAGTATTAGAAGAGGCCATGAACTGTCCTTCCATTTGGGATGTTTTCAAAGTCATGCAGAGCAGATTGAGAGTGTGTTATAAGAGAAGAAGAGAACATAAGGGTGACTTTTAATGTTCTCCACATAGCAATTATCTATGTTAGCACTATTTTTATGAAGAATGGGAGAATTAGATTGAGAGAGTACAAATTTATGACAAAATGCTTAAAGTCTTATTTCTAATGTTCAATAGACATTTCTTCATTAGAATGTGGCTATCACAAGAGAGGGTATAAATGTGAGTCATTAGTTAATCAATAGTAACAAAGCCAAGGGATAGGATGAGATCACCTACATTAAATGCATGCATGTAGGGAAGAATTGATTCTGGGGCACTTTCATATGTAGAGATAGCTTATGAAGAAGACAAGGATAACTAAAATGAGACACAGAGGAGTGGATATTGACATTTAAAAAATTGAGAAATGTTTGGTGTCTGGAAGGCTGAGTGAAGAAATAATTGTAAGGAGAATGTTAAGTTCTGCCAAATGTACAAAGAATGAAAAGTGAAAATTGACTAGAAAATTTGATAAAATGGAGGGCATTGGTAATTTTATGAAGATTAATTTTAGTAAAAAAATAGGACTTAAAAACTAACTAAAATGTCTTTAATATAAATTAAGAAAAGAGCAAGTGGAGATGGTGAATAAGGAAACACTTTAAAAAAATGTAAGAGCAGAGAGTTGGACTAGTACTGGAGGGTAATAAGATAACATGTATGGGATGAAGGGAGAGTAAAATGTGTAACTTAAGATACAGGGAGAATACTTTACGGAGGAAGTCCCTGAATGGGGAAAAACATTATATGTTCCAGGATTCCAGTCAGCTGGTAGATCTTGGATTGGAGCAGAGAGAGCTAATCTATTGCAACAAGACAGAAGGCAATGTGTACGTGGGGAGGTGTGGGAGTATAGATGTAAAAAGGGTGATTCATATGTCAGAAGGAATATTATAAAGTTGTCTTCTAAATCCTTTTATTTTGTCCATTAAATCAAGAGAATTCCTATAAGTAGAGAGTTAGGAGGAAAGTAAACAATATTAGAAGTTTGAGGTGAGAGCAAATGGTAAAGTTGGTTTTCACCTCCTCAGACTGTGGGGTATAGAAATGTGAGAGAAATGACTAGGTATCAGAAGTAGATAACTGGGTAATTCGTAGAGTTCACTCTAAATTATTTCATCAGAAAAATATCTTTCAGACAATGAAATATCCTGTCTCAGTCATTCAATAAATACAAACTACCTTCTACTCTGAGATTATGAATGGAATCCTTCTCCTGACCACTATGAGTTTATACTTTGGTTTGTGCTGGTAGAAAGTAAATTTGCCTGCCATAGATTAGATATGGCAGGAGCTAATATTTCCCCAATTCGAAGTAATCAGAAAAATCCTCTTATAACTTGAGTGCATTTCATACTGTGGTAAATCAGTAACCATTACTAAGTTTAGGCTAATTGACCTCCCCCCCAAAAAATCAGTCAACATAAGTTGATCTTGTGGATTTTGTTTAAACGAATCCAGGTTTATTAATTTTAAGTGTGTTTTGGCAAGTAGAACCAAACAGAGTGGTACCTAATAACAACCATTTGTTTACAGAGCGATGTTTCCAGGGACTCCATACAGACAGTTTATAATGTACTTATAAATTTTACAAGGGAGTCAATATTATTACTACTTTTCCAAGAATGAAAGCTAAAATTCATATTAAGTAATATAATCAATTTTAAATAACCAGTAAGTTACAAAACCTTAGTCAAATATAAATTTATCCGAAACCAATAACTACAAGTGCTGTCTGGAAAGTACCCAGCCAAATAGAGACATTTATTATATTAACAATGTCTGGATACTTTCTGGACAGCCCTCGTATATTGTTTTTACTACATTAGGCCACTGCATGAATTGCCTATTAGAACAATAAAAAATTATTTGTGAATATGTAGTAATGGGTTAAACTTGACATAAATGTAACATGTTTTATTTATAATGAGCATACCAGTTATGCAGCATCTTTAATACTTGTACCCTTACAATTTATTCTCTAAAGATTTTTTATTATTCCTTCTCTAATTTGATTATGCTTTTAATTTAATGCCAATATGATATTTTTAACCTAAATAATTTAAATGTTTTATAAGTAAAATCCCAATTGATAAAACATATTATTCAATTGGTGCTATATTGAGTTTCCTGTTATGTCCTACAAACCAATCACTGATAGCTCAGTTAGAAAATTCTTGTTATAAGTCATCTTTTTTGAGGTTTCTTCAGTGAAGTAGACATTACAAAAGCTATATTTAAACACAACACTATGAACTCAAGTCACAGAGGCAAAGAGAAACTATTGTATTTGCTCTGAGCATCCACACATTGTAATAAAGAATATTGAATGCAATTCAAATCTAACTTCATTTGAGGATAACCCCAGGCACTTTGTGTCTGTATTTCTTGTAATTTTGTACTGGCTAATGGAAACTCATTCAGTTTTGCCTCAAAGCACTCACTAACCTCAGAACAAAAAGCATAAAAACTATTACATGATGATTAGCCTCTGTAGAGCAGACATGCCAGGTATGTGCAATTCCATGGTGCTGATAACTCTCAAAAAGAAAAAAAAACAAACAAAACAAAGATCTCTCCCTTTGGAGGGAGTGATTTGTGAAAATAGTTGCTTAATCTAAGAGTAAATCTTAAGAGTAAATCTTAATTAAGAGTAAATCTTAATCTAAGAGTAAAAACAAGAATTAGCAAATACAGTTGAAGGCAGTCAAAATGGATTGCACTTCACATAGCCTTTTACTATAATTATTCTTATAACAGGGCTTCTTTTGCTCTATTAGACTGCAAATATTTTGATTAGTGGGATAGTTGCATTTTTTATTGTGTCTCTCACAGAAACTTCCATCGTGCTTTGTACTTTAATAATCATTTGTTAAATATTGTTGAGTTGAATTACATTTAGTAGATCAAAAGTAGTTTTAGATAGACAAATTAAAATAATACAAACAAATAAATTATTACTAAAGCACTTTTTTAATAATATCATGAAGTATCTTTAACCAA
This sequence comes from Mirza zaza, assembly GCA_008750895.1. Taxonomy (NCBI): domain Eukaryota; kingdom Metazoa; phylum Chordata; class Mammalia; order Primates; family Cheirogaleidae; genus Mirza; species Mirza zaza. Next base: position 35,519 of record VSMD01003630.1, read on the forward strand.
GGTAAGAATTAAAATGTAGGAGTAAACTATAATAAGGTAAGTTCAAATATAGAATTTGATAGACAATATAGATTTCTTTTAGGTCTAAATATTGAAAGATGGATATTTATAAAACCTTGAGGTCTAAATTACTTGTAGAAATTTTTGTTCAATATTATATTCAAGTTATTAAAACATTTGACAACTGGAAAATGTACAAGTAAAAGATTTGTTAAACACATCCTGAAAGTATGGAAGTAACCATATATCTTAGCCTAATACATGAAATCATATGGCAAATATAAAAAGGTCATTTGTATTTTTATTTTAAGATTATGTTTTTCACTGGATAGGTATACTCAATTTTTGCTATGTATTTATTTTTTTAACATGTACATTAATGTACTAAACACATTTGTTTCTGCAGTGGATGGAAATGTGTTTTACTGCAAGTAAAATTGTGACTTGGGCAAATTTTATCTTGAGAAGCTCCTTGCTTTCTTGTTAACATTTTCTATGTTGCCCAAATAAAGTCTTACTTTAACAAATCATTCTTTTATGTAATTATACTCTTGGTGAGACCAATTTAGATGGTTCTGGTACTTCCATATCAGACTGCAAAGATAGTAAATAACTGAGTTTAGGAAGAGTAATTCCTATACAGATCATATATTAATAATTTTCCTTTTATTATATATCATGGTAGTATCTATACAAAACAAAATTCATTTAAGATTAAAGCTGTCATTATTTGAATGATTAAAACAGGAAAACTACATGTGTTCACCAAAACACAAAATGGCACTTTTGTGTAAATTAGCATAGATTCTGAAATGAAAGATCGAACTTTTGAGACACTTGAGTCTTAATGGCCAACTCTCCTCCTGTACACAACTAGAGAACTCTAAACTTTTTTTCAGCCAACCAGTTTATATATGCCAGGGGCACAGTAAGAAAACTATTCAAGCTAGTTTAAAAAATACTTTGCAGGAAAAGTAAACCTCTATTTTCAGGCTCTCAATTGCCAGACCTCTATCCAATAATTTTTGAATATGCCATTGTTTTTTGAAGCTAACAATGGCATATTTTTGTTAATCCAGTTACCCTCCAACCCAAAATGAGAATCCAAGGCTTCAAAACCGTGCTGTGTTCTATGATAACCAGAAATACGTGCATTTTTAATATCTTAACCTTTTCATGATAATTTCTATCACTAATAACAAAATAGAATATTTCTATTTTAATAGTGGGTATTTGGTATATCTTTACTAGATGATTATATTGGATGTATTTTTGAGCAGAATGATGTGTATGGGGAGATATTTTTGAAAATGAAAGGTCTTTTTTTTCTTGTTTACTTAAATTTATTTTGGAGCATACTGTGATAAGCATTAAAGTTTATCCCTGTCCTTGGGTCAGTTCTTCAGTTAGCATTTTAAAATTTACATGATCTATGCAAACACACAGATTAGAAATACAGGATATAACAAATTTTGGAATAGAGTGAGATGATTTACACAACAATTTGACCTCATTTTATAATTAACTGCTTAATTGATACCTTAAAACCTACATTAACTGACAAATATGTTAGCAAAATGGCAGTTCATGTTTATTGCATCAGTCACTTGTGGATCTGTGATTATACTGTTGTGATTTGATTTCTTATAATTCCCTTAATTTTTAGGATTTTAAGATTCTAATCATAATTAAAATATATTTAAATCAACATATTGTAGCAGAGTTTATTTTGTGTCAGTATAATTTATACAGCATGGTATTAATTTATTTTTATTAATAATTAAAAGTTGCTTTATAAAAGAACCTGGGTATATTGCTTTTAATAAAAAAGAATGGGACATTCCACTCATACATTGAAGTTTCAATGATGTAAACATTTAGAAATCTTCTACTCTCTCATTGAAGAAAATGTATAGAAATATCTCTCAGATTGAAAGTTTCTTTTTAAAGTGCCTGGAATGAAGTCATTGCATGCATATTTGTCCGGCATTATCCAATATTTGTGATTGCTAAGTGATATTAATAAAATAATTATGCAAATTGAACAATTGCCCAGGTGACTGCTGTTGCTATCTTATTAAATATTTAATGCACCTATTGTATCCTATACACAGTCAAATAATAGGCTAATATAAACCAATATTTCATATAACACTAATTAATTTAAGAAGATATAAAGCAGAAAAAGAGAACATTTCAGAATAGAACAACTTCAAAGTTTTCCTGTATTACTTGACAACATTTAGGGTGCAAGTCTCATGAAAACATTTTTTTTTTCTTCTTCTGCATCAGCTCATCTATGAACCAATTTATTTCTGAAATAGGCCCCAGGGACAGGCTGGTTGGTGACTGTAATGGGGAATATCTGACTGGCCACTCAAGGAAATTGCTATGGACTTTTAATCTTATTTTGATTAAGTTCTGTGCAGATTGTGTCTGCCAGGCTGGCACTAAGATTACTGTTTCTGAGATCTTTTGGCTGCTATCAGACTGAGACTCAATTTTTTTCTACTTTTTCAAGGTTAAGTTGAAACAATATTACCCATTTCTTGTAGTATACGTTTACGTTTTAAAATGTGCTAGTGATTATAATGTTAATAAAGATACCATATTAAACAAGTTGTAAGCTTATGAAAGTTATTTTTTTTTTAAAAAGTAGCTTTAGGTAAAAAAATACAGAAAAGGAGAGAAAATCTCTCTAGGAGAAAAACATAATATCTTTATGTCTTTGAAGGTGCAAAATTATAATTTTAGAAAGATATAAAATGTAGTTTAGAAATAACTAATCAAAGATAGATATTTATTGTAAAGAGTCTGGATATGGAGAAACCATAGGAAGTTTTTATCCATTTTCAGCAAAGATCTAATCAAAATAAATGATATGTTTTATTTTACGGCCATCGCAATACAAATAACAAGATACTGGTTTTCATTCTGTATGGGATGGACACTGGTAATTGAATACCCATAAGTTAATTTCTCTTTCCTTCTTCGATATAGAATCACTGAAATCTCATTCCACTCCCAAGGATAGAGATTTACCCTGTGTGGTAAGCCAAGATACTTTTCCTTTGTTAGCTCACAGATTTGATAGCAAAACCCAGGCTTATGTCAGTTAGTTAATGGCATCACTTTCAGACTGATATTGGTTCACAGGTGGGAAGGTGACCTAATCTTGCCTAATCAGACTCAAGAGATGGACATGTATTCTGTTGTTGGAATATACACTTCTTGTCCTCTTCCTGTATATGAGTAACATAGCATGCTGGACCACCTGTTCTTATCAGTAAAGACTAATCCTTGATAGGAAGTACCTGGAAGCCCTCCTTCCTTGGGACATGATATGACAATTTCTTTATTGTTAAAGCAAGTTAAGAGTCAGGATTTCTTTTGCTTGTCTTGAAAGCATGTTGACATTTCTGGTATTCTGTATTACTTATCAGGTTGATCTCTGGCTTAAAGCAAAACTTTTCAGCTATTTGCAGTAGTACACTGGTATGAAAGGCGTATTAAAGGAGAGGTGGTGTTCTGATCCCTACAGCTCTTAGGCATCAGGTGGACACTGGATAATCAGAATCATCAGGTCACTTGTTTCCAGCCTTGAGCAGTGTGCTTTATAGCTATTATTAATTTATACAAATGCAGCAGATTTGAAAATGGTAGTGAAATGCTAGTCTAGGGGATCTGATTTATAATTCACAGCAATTCAATGGGTTGTAGTTGAGTGGGCAGGACTATTCTAGTCATCTCTCCAAATATGGTAATTTCAAATATTGCCCACACTAGAAAAAAACCTAATCTTACCTTAGTTTATATTTATTCATTCATTCAGAATTTGTTGAAGTCTGAAAATAGTTTCAAGCTCTACAGGAAGAGGTAGTATACAATGCAAATTCTCCTCCTTTAAAATCTTCAATATTTTGCTTGAATTATTTTTATGTGTACAGTAACTTTATATAAAATTAACAAAAGTTTATATGATAGCTGTAAAACTTAACAATCTATTAAAAAGGATAACCTACAAAATAATATAATATCAGGCATAATATAAATTTACCTATAATATTTTTCAGTAATTTTAAACCATTGCTAAATACTTGCTTCTTAAAAATGCTTTCCAATAGGTTTTAAAATGAATTATTTCTAAAGAAATATATTAATTAATATGAGATTAACTGGTTATTCACTACTGACTTTTCTTAAGACTATAAACAAGGCAATATGAGGGTCTTTAGGAAACTTCTGTTATTCTTCCTGCCTGTAACTTTGTACCCATTGACCAACCTCTCCTGGTTCGGCCCTAATCCCAGCATGTGGTAACCACTATTGTACTCATTACTTCTATGAAATCCACTTTTTAGGATTCCACATGAGTGAGATCATGCAATGTTTGTCCTTCTGTGCCTGGCTTATTTCACTTAACATAATGTCCTCCAGGTTCACTCATGTTGCCCCAAATGAAATCATTTTATTCTGTTTTGTGGCTAAATAGTATTACATTGCATATATACCACATTTTCTTTATACATCATCATTAAATGGGCATTTAGGTTGATTCCACATGCTTGGAGACTGGTTTCAAATCAGAGTTGTCCAGGGATTCTAAAATTTTGACCGTGATTTGAAATGGTCTGGTATGGGTAATGCCTGCAAAACCAAAGCTCCTGGAGGAAGGTATCTCCATAATAGGCAACAAGATAAACATATATTATTTACATTAATTATGTATGTATACTTTTCCAAGTCACTTTGTTTCTGTTAATCTCAGTTTTCTCAACCATAAAGTGAATATAAGAGTAATTAACTTTTAGGTCTGTATTAAAAAATAAGTCAATTATTCTTGATGTCATTTGTGTTCAAAATAGTGTGTGTGGGGGGAAGTGTGTGTGAGAGAGAGAGAGTAAGGGAGAGAGGTATGTGTATGTATGTGTAGAGAGACAGAAGCATGCATACACACACAAACACAGAAGGATCAGCATATGAATAAGGGTAATAAAACATGTAGAAACAAACCAACAGACAAATTTAACTCAGTTTAGCAGTGCTTTTCTCTAGCATTTGTTTTTACTTTATTATTTTTATTTGCTTCTATACAACAAATGCTTCTTTAGAATTACCACAAGCTTATATTTGAGGGCTGTCCAGAAAGTATCCAGCCATTGTTAATATAACGAGAACAGTTGCATGGCTAGATACTTTATGGACAGCCCTCATATATTCATACTTCACCTGCATTGAACATACATTATACTTCTAATTTGTATCGTAATTGGCAAATGATTCTGTGAAAAATACCAGGCTCTTTGGTTCATCTCAATAGACTCTTATGCTTAAAAAAAAAAAAAAAAGGTTTTTGGCCAAAAGCTGTGGTTCTCGCCTGGAATCCCACCTGTTTGGGAGGCTAAGGCAAGAGGAGCACTTGAGCTGTGCAGTTTAATACCAGCCTGGCCTACATATCAAGACCCCAAGACCCTATCTCTACACACACACACACAAAAAATAAAATTGCAAAAATTAGCCAGATGTGGTATCATGGGCCTGCAGGATTGCTTGATCCCAGGAGTTCAAGGCTGCAGTAAGATATGATTATGCCACCGGACTCCAGCTTGGGTGACAGAGAGAGTTTATGTCTCAAAAAAATTAAAGATACAATTTTTAAAACTTATCCAGCTTTCTCTTGTCATTACAATGGGAATATGGGTCTTATACAACTACTTCATCCATCCCAGAAGTAGAAGCAAACCCTTATCAATTCACTGATTTTATTCTATTCTCTCTTTTTAGAATTCCTTTTAGATATTCCTTGGATCATTTTATTCTATCCTCCATGTCTTTCAACTTCTCATGTAGTCTATCTCTTTGTTTATATTCTGCATTTTGAATAATTCCCCATCTTTAGTTTCTAGTTTCTTGATTGTCCCTTTAGCTGGCTATAAACTACTCTTTAAAATGCCCAATAAAGCCTAAAATATTTATTATCTAGCCCTTTACAGAAAAAGTGTTCCAACTTTTTCTAGAATTATTTTGTGTCTCCTCTGCCAAATGCTCTGTGTATAAATAGCATAAAATAATTTGCATGTTAATTTGATGGTTTATGTTTCGAGGCCATGCAATTTTTAAGTTTGAAGCCCCAAAGCACATGATGTATAGCCTTAATGTTATAGATTCCCATGGGAGAATACATTTTTCCCTACCAATTACACTACTATCTACAAACTTCCTCTCAATTACCCTGTGTTAGTTAATACATATGTTCCTTCTTTGCCCTCTAATTATAGGTTCAGCTATTCATCACTTCTTCATTGATGAGCTTTGATAAAATTCAAATATATAAATTGCTGTGTCCATCTCTGTTGCCATTCAGAAATGTCAGAGCAACTGGTCATGCTGGTTTTAAGGGTTAATTGTGTTTCTGGCATAGATAATTTTCCTTATTTTTCTATAGTTTTGGGGGCATGTGTGTGCAGTTTGTGTGTGTGTGTGTATGAAAGCTCTAAAATTCTTTAAAACTAGCATTTGTTACTAAAATTTTTCATGTAACTGGCCTGCCACATGGCCCAAATATGATTCTAAGGTCCAAGTTATACTTTTTCAGATATAAAACTTAAATTTATAAGTAAACATTATAAAAATATTTCAAGGAAGAGTGTTTGATAAAGATGATTATACAATATTCACTAAAATAAGTAACCATTGTATAACTGAGTTTCATTTGAAGATATTCCATGAGATAAAGGCTAATAAAGCTGATTTTTAATAAAAATAGATCGGAAATGGTACAGTGTACAAATGATCCAATGCAAGAATCTTTCTAATTAGTAAAATTCCACAAGGAAGATAGGACATTTACTTGTGATCGAATAACCTTTTTTGTTAACAGTTCCTTTCAACAAAATGTGAAAAGCTGAAACAAAATACATTCTTAATCATTTTGAAAAATATGTATTTTATATATTATATATATATATATATATATATATATAAAGTCCAGTGTATAAGGACTTAATTTGGTTTTTGAAATAGTAATTTTCTAACAGTCTCTCAGCATGTTTCATTTAGACAAAGGAAAACTCTTTAATTATAAGATTCTTAATTTACCCTGGTAATTTCATAAGAAATATGATTAATTACTTTGAGCAATCAGTTTTACAGATAATCAGAGTTCTTTATTTAAACCACAAAAAATAAAAAGAAAGCAGAGAAGCTTATGCATAAAACATAAAGAAATATTCTGTCATTTATTAAAAATGAAATCAGTGTTAAAATATTTTATTTGACACAGACAGTCAAAATCTTCACATTTTTGCTGAGTATTAATTATATTTTTAAGTTCAATTGACTCTTGACACAGCAATGGGATTTTAAGCAAACATACTATTTTAAAAAATAAATGGCATATTTAAGGTGTTGACATTAAGAAAATGATAAGTTTTTTGAAATTCGTAATGTGTTTTAGAATCATAAATGCTAAAGTAAATGAATGAAAGATTACATTTAATGGAATAAAAACAGAAGAATATTTTAAGTACTTGAAAGTCCAAGGAAAGGTTTTATTGTAAGTGCTCCCTTTTCAATCAATATCACAGCTATCCTAATTTTAAAACACTTCATCTAATAATGTATATTTCTAAAAACGATCTAACCCATGATTCTTAACTCTGGCTTCATAACAGAATCACATGATGAGATTTTTATTTTATATTATTTTTATTTTTTATTTTAGTGGATTTAGGGGGTACGGGTGGGTTTGTTTTGTTAAATGGATGAATTTCATAGTGGGAGAGTCTAGGCTTTGTATTTACCCATTACCTGAATAGTATACATGGTATTCAATAGGTAATTTTACAACTCAACCCTCCTCCCACTTGCCCCCTTCTGGGTCCCCTAAGTCCATTAAAGCACTCTATGTGGTCATGAATACTCATTACTTAGCTTCCATTTATAAGTACATCTTCTTTATCCACTCATCACGTGGTGGTGGGCACTTAGGTTTTTTCTGTATCTTTGCAATTATAAATTGTGCTGCGATAAATATTCGGGTGCATGTGTCTTTATTACAAAATGACATTTTTTCCTTTGGGTAGACACCCAGTAGTGGGATTGCTAAATCAAATGGTAGATACATTTTTAGTTCTTTGAATTTAGTCCTTTGAAAAATCTCTTCACTCTTTTCTATAGAGGTTGTACTAATTTATAATATCACAAACAATGTGTAAGCATTACCTTTTCATTGCTTCCATGTCAACATCTGTTTTTGACTTTTTAATTATGGCCATTCTGACAGAGGAAAAATATTTCATTGTGGCTTTCATTTGCATTTCCCTGATGATTAGTGCTGTTGAGCATTTTTTCATATGTTTGTGGGATATGTCTATAAATCTTTTGAAAAATAATCTGTTCATATTTCTTTGACCTCTTTTTAACGAGCTTATTTGTTTTGTTTGTGGTTGATTTGTTTGAGTTCCTTGTAGATTCTGGATATTACTGCATTATTGGATGTATAGTTTGCAAATATTTTCTCCCATTTATAAATTTTCTATTTACTCTGTTGATTATTTCTTTTGCTGTGCAGAAACTTTTTAGTGTCATTAAGTCCCATTTATTTATTTTGTTTTTGCTTTTTTTGTATTTGCTTTGGGGATCTTAGGCCAATGTCCTGAAGAGTTTTTCCTAAGTTTTCTTCTAGACTTTTTATAAACATCTGTCTTCCATTTAAATCTTTAATCTATCTTGTGTTATTTTTTTGTGTATGGTGAGAGATAGGGATCCACTCTCATTCTTCTGCACATGTGACTCTCTCATTTTCATAGCACGGTATATTGAAAATAAGGTCCTTTCCCCAGTGTATATTTTTGTTTGCTTTGTTGAAGATCAGTTGGTTGTAGGTGTTTGTTTTTATTTCTGAATTCTCTTTTCTGTTCCATTATAGTTGCATGGTTTTATTTCTGAGTTCTCTTTACTGCCTACTTTTATAGCAATACCATGCTTTTTTGGTTACTGTGACCTTGTAGTATAATTTGAAATTGGGTAATGTGATGCCTCCAGATGTTTTCTTTTTGCTTAGGATTGCTTTTTCTATTTGGGCTCTTTGATTCCATATGAGCATGGAATGTTTTTCCATTTGTTTGTGTTATCAATGATTTCTTTCATCAATGGTTTATATCTCTCTTTGTAGCAATCTTTCACCTGACCTCCTTGGTTAAGTATGTTCTGAGGTATTTTATTTTCTTTGCAGCTATTGCAAATGAAATAGATTTCTTGATTTGATTTTCAGCGTGGTTGTTACTAGTATATAGAAATGCTACTGATTCATAAGCATTAATTTTGTAACCTGAGATATTACTGAATTTATTTATCTTTTCTAAGAGTCTATGGAAGAATCTTTAGGGTTTTCTAGATATAAGATCATATCATCAGCAAACAGGGATAGAGTAACCTCCTTTTTTCTGATTCAGAAGTATTTTATTTCTTTCTCTTTCCTGGCTCTGCCGAGGACTTCCAGTACTATAATGAGTAGAAGTGGTGACAGTGGGCATTTCTGATGGTTCCAGTTCTTAAGGTTAATACTTTCAACTTTACCCTATTCAGTATGATATTGGCTGTGGGTTTGTCCTATATGGCTTTTATTACCTTGAAGTATATGACATTACTTCTGTGTCCTGTTGGTAAGGGTTTATATTGTAAAGGGGTGGTGGATTTTATTGAATACTTTTTTGGCATCTGTTGAGATGATCATTCTTTTTTAATTTTGTTTATGTGGTGAATCCCATTTATTGTTTTGTGTATGTAAACCATCCTTGCATCCCTGGGAAGAAAATCACTTGATCATGGTGAATTATTTTTGTGATGTGCTCTTGGATTCTATTTCATAGCATTTTGTTGAGGATTTTTATATCGATGCTCATAAGGATATTAGTCTGTATTTTTCTTTTCTTGCTGTGGCCTTTCCTGGCTTTGGAATCAGTGTGATTCTGGCTTTGTTGAATTGTTTAGGTAGACTCCCTTTCTTCTTGATGTTGTGGAACAGTATCAGTAGGATAGTTACACGTTCTTCTTTGTAGGTTTGGTAGAATTTGGCTGTGAATCTGTCTGGTCCTGGGATTTTTTTGTTGCTGTTGGGAGTTTTTTTATTATAGATTCATTCTCACTGTTTGATATTTGTCTGTTCAGAATTCCAATTCCTTCCTCATTCAAGAATGGGAGGTTGTATGTTGCCAAAAATGTATTCATTTCCCCTAGATTTTCTAGTTTGTGTGCATAGAGGTATTATAATAACTTCATATGATCCTTTCTATTTCTATGGTGCCAGTTATAATTCTTCTTTCACACCTAACGGGTACAATGCACACTATATGGATGATGGACACACTTTTAACTGACTCAAACTGTACAAAAGCAATTCATGTAACCAAAACTTTTATACCACTGTAATATTCTGAAATTTTTTAAAACACAGGAAGGACCCTAGCCTTACAAAGACCCTAGCCTTTGTAAGGCTTCTGCTGAGAAATCTGCTGCTAGTCTGTTGGGTTTTCCTTTGTAAGTTGCTTGATGCTTTTTTCTTACAGCTTATACGATAATGTGATTTTGACTTTGGACAGACTGACAACTATGAATCTTGGTGATGTCCTATTTGCAGTACATCTTCCAAGAGTTCACTGACCTTCTTCTATCTAGATGTCTAAATCTCTAGCAAGTTCAGGGAAGTTTTCCTTCTTTATTCCCTCAAATAGACTTTCTATGCTTTTTGCTTTTTCTTCTTCTCCCTGAGGAATACCTGTGATTCTTTTGGTGTTGCATTTCACATAATCCCGTATCTTTCAAAGACTTTCTTGATTTCTCTTGATTCTTTTTCTTCCTTTTTGACTACCTGAGTTAATTCAAAAAACTTTATCTTCAAGCACTGAAATTCTTTCCTCTGCTTGATCTAGTTTGTTATTAACACTTACCACTGTACTCTGAAATTCCCTTAGTGACTATTTACATTAGGTCTTTTTGTAAAAGAAACTATCTTTTTAGTGAATTTTTCATTCATGTCTTGAATTATTATGTTTCTTTCTTGTTTCTTTGTGTTAGTTTTAGACTTTATCATCAATCCCATTGAACTAACTTGAGATCCATATTTTGAATTCCATATCAGACATTTCAGAAGTTTCCTTTTGGTTGAAGTCCATTGCTAGAAAGCTAGTGTGATCCTTTGAGGGTGTCAAAGAAACTTGGTTTTCCATATTGCCATTGTTTTGTTTGTTTGTTTTTGGTGGTTCCTTCTTACCTGGAATCTCTCCTCTCAGCTCAAAACTCATAGCTTGGTGATCTCCAATTCACAGGCCCCTGAGTGATGTGCTGGAGTCTGGCTCCGAAAGACTGCTCAGGAAGGAGAGCGGTTGATACACTGCTACTCTCCTGCATCTCTCTTTTCCCCTGTTGTTGTCAGAGACAAGGCAGGTGCTACACTTGCCTGGTTTCCCTGGCCTGACCCCAGGTTGCTCAAGAGTGCCTGGCCATCTCACTCCTTCCCTGGCTCAGCAGCAGCCATGAGGAGTTAAGGAGATGGCAACCGTAGAGCTGGCACCGGGGCAGACATAGCACTTTGTGGCTGGGCTCCCAGAACAGAGCTGGTCATAGCACATAGGGCTCAGACGTCTGTGGGACCCCACTGTGATCTCTCCCTCCTGGAATAATGCCACAGTAGTCTCCAGGCCACTCCTTGTATCAGTTCAGAGGCCTATGGGGGTGAAGTGGCCCTTTTGTAGCTCATATTGCAAAGTCTGCAGGGGATCTGTGAGGTTTTAGGGGTCTCTCACCTACATCTTCCCCACATGTGGATGCCCTTCCCAGTTCCCCTTGCTTTTGGTGCCTCCTGTAACTTCTATGTTGAATTCTGGTAGTCCGTCCCAGATGATCTATCCAAAATTGAACATTTACTTGACTCTTGTGATGCTTTCCATGGGAGCAGCATATTCCATGCCAACTGCCTGTTGCTTCTCTGAGATTTTAAATAATATGCATATCTTGATTCTACTCTGATCCAATTAAAACAGAACTTCTGATTTAAGAAAGTGGTATAGGTAGTTTGAAATGTCTCACATTATTCTACAATGTCGGTGAAATTGAGTAATAATGAGCATTGCTAGGCTGTATGTAGTAAGCACCAACAGAATATACTTAAGCTATATAAAATGTCTGAAATATAAAGAGAAAAAATATGCTTGAGAATAACATGAATGAAAGAAATCAGATACAGTAGAATTTTTTATTTGTTCAGAAAACCACTTAAAATTTTCAGTTATAATTATAGACTCTTAAGAGAAAACTCTAGCAAATCAATTATTATATAAAACATTCAGTTGTGTTAATTTATACACTTAAATTTGACTTTCAATAATATATAAAGCTTTTGATAGCTGCTTTACAAACTATTTTTAAAATGCTTAGAGAAAGGCCAATATCAATTGTGTATTTTTATTTTCTACTTTCATGATAAAATGCTATTTTTCCTTAACTTTGGGTCAACAATTTTATGATATGTCATTTCAATAAAAGATATAATTTTTGAATGATATATTTAAAATTTATGATTTCAGCTATTCACCGCTTCACAAACATTCTTTGTGAGGCTTCATTTGCAAAGGGTTTGGGATAGCCTTCATCCTTTACTAATAACTTCTTACCCTGACTGAAAAGATTTGGCTTTTTAAGTTCTGCTTATTTTATTATTTGTCTTCATATTTAAACTATTTCTCTATCTTTTACTTCGAATTTTTAATATTTTCATGTAGAAAGACGCAAACAATGACATCCTTGATTTTTAGGAGAGGCATTTTATTGCCCTGCTAAATTAGAAATTAATAAAACACAGTAATATGATTTTAAATTGCCAATGTGCGGCTCTAATAATTCAACTGGAAATGACATTAAGAATAAACAAAATAGGTTATGGCAACTTGAAAATAATAAAGAAGGACATCAACAGACCAGAAAATTGATGAATTTTAAAATAGATGAAGCATGTTGTATCAAATTGCCAGAGAAACTATTCATTTTCTGTTACTGAACTTAGGTCACGGAGCCTACTGCCTGCTAATCAGCAAGTGAACGTGTTTCTCTAAGAATGGTCAGAAAGTTCACAATGTCAAAGGAGAAATATGGGCAACAAGAATGCCACTCTATAGTGGGACAAGGTAAAAATGAATAACAACAGTCTAGAAATTTCAATATTCTATTTAACAGGAAACTGCATGTTGGTTGAAATTCAGGTTTAACATGATGTTTATTACTTGACAGATACATTGAGAAATATGTTACTACTGATTCTAAATGGGGCAGCAAGAAAAATGAGAAGTAATAAATATAAAGGAAAATTAAATAAAAACTGCACAGAAGAGAAATTCCTTAACAAATTCAACCTTTTCTAGGACTTTTAACTATAACTTTAAAAAAAATAAGTGCTTTGGTCAGTGCAAGATGCTACACCAAAATACCATAGACTGATAGCTTAAATAACAGATAATTATTTCTCAACATTCTTGAGGTGAGGAAGTTTGAGGAGCGTTGTCTTCCTGGATTACAGAGAGCTGCCTTCTTGGTATATACTCACAAGCTGGATAAAGAGCTAGCTTTCTGGTCTCCCAGATACTATGTTTTTTACACATTGAAGGTTTGTGGCACTCCTCTGTTGAACAAGTCTATTGGCACCATTTCTTCCAATAGCACATGCTTACTTCTGTGTCACATTTGGTATTTCAAACTTTTTTATTATCATTTATGTTATGGCGATCAGGGGTCTTCATTGGTACTATGATAATTGTTTTGGCACACCATAAACCATGCCCATATAAGATGGAGAACTTAATTGATATATGTTGTGTGTGTTCCAACTGCTCCACCAACTGGCCATTCCTCCATCTTTCACTCTCCTCAGGCCTCCAGACTTCCAGAGAAACAAAAATATTGAAATTAGGGTAATTAATAACCCTACAATGGACTGGAAGTATTCCAGTGGAAGGAAGAGTCATGTCTCTCACTTTAAATTAAAAGCTAGAAATGATTAATCTTAGCAAAGAAGGCATGCTGAAAGCCACTAGGCTGAAAGCTAGGCCAAGCAGTTAGCCAAGTGGTGAATGCAAAGGACAAGTTCATGAAGGAAATTCAAAGTGCTACTCCAGTGAACACACAAATGATAAGAAAGAGAAATAGCCTCATTGTTGATATGGAGAAAGTTTTTGTGGTCTGGACACAAGATCATATCAGCCACAACATTACCTTAAACCAAAGCCTAATCCTCAGTAAAGTCCTAGCTTTCTTCTATGTTATGAAGGTTGAGAAAGGTAGGAAGCTTCAGAAGAAAAGTTGAAAGCTATTAGAGGTTGATCCATGAGGTTAATGAGGGAAGTCACCTCCCTAACATGAAAGCGCAAGGTAAGACAGCAGGTGCTAATGTTGAAGCTTCTTCAATTAGAAATCTAGCTAAAATAATTTGTGAAGGTGGCTACACTAAACCACAGGTTTTCAATGTAGACAGAACAACCTTCTATTGGAAAAATATGTCTTTTATGTATTTCATAACTAGACAGGATAAGTTAATGCTTGGCTTCAAATCTTCAGAAGATAGAAGTCAATGCAGCTGATAACTTTGAGTTGAAGACAATTCTCATTTCAAAAATACTAGGGACCTTCAGAATTATGCTAAATATACTCTGCCTGTGCTCTATAAGTGGAACAACAAAGCCTGGGCAATAGTACATCTGTTTACTATATTGTTTTCTCAATATTTTACGCCCACTGTTGAGATCTACAACTTGGAGAAAAAGATCTCTTTCCAAAAAAAAGAACTCTTTCCAGATGACAATGCACCTGGTCACCCAAGAGTTCTGATGGAGATGAACAAGGAGATTAGTGTTGCCTACCAGAACAACACCCATATATATTCAATATATATCTATATCTATATCTATATATATATATAGATATAGATATAGATATAGATATATATCACACACAACTTACATACTTCTGCAGTCCATGGATCATGAAGTGATTTTGATTTTCAAGTCTTATTATTTAAAAAATAAAAAAAAATTTTGTAGGGTTATAGCTGCCATAGATAGTTATTTATATGATATATTTTGGCAAAGTAAATTAAAAATCTTCTGGAACAGATTCACTATTCTAGATGCCATTAAGAACATTTATCATTAATAGGAGGGAGTCAAAATATCATATCAGCATTAACAGAAGTTTGGAAGAAGTTGATTCCAAACTTAATGGATAAATTTGAGGGGTTTAAAACTTCAGTGGAATAAGTAACTTAATATGTGGTGGAAATAACAAGTGAATTAGACATAGAGTCTAAAGCTGTGATTGATTGCTGCAATCTCATGATAAAGCTTTAAAGGATGAGGAGTTGATTCTTATGGATGAACAAAGAAAGGGGTTTCTTGAGATGGAATCTGTTTCCAGTGAAGATACTATGAACATTGCTGAAATGACAACAACATATTTAGAATATTACATAAACTTAGTTGGTTAAGCAGGAGCAGGGTTTAAGAGGATTGCCTTCAATTCCGAAAGAAGTTCTACTGTGTGTAAAATGTTATCAAATAGCATGGCATCCCACAGCGAAGTCTTTCATGAAAGCAAGACTCAACTGATGCAGCAAACATCACTATCTTATTTTAATAAATTGCCCCAACCACTCCAGCTTTCAGCAATCACCACCTTGATCAGTCAGCGGCCATCATCATCAAGACAATATCTTCTACCAGGAGAAACATTATGACTTGTTGAGGGTCATATGATTATTAGCATTTTTTAGCAATAAAGTATGTCTTAATTAAGTTATGTGCATTTTTTAGATGAAATTCTATTGCACAGCTAGACTACAGTATAGTGTAAACATAACATTTATATGCACTGGGAATCAAAAAAATTCATGTGACTTGCTTTATTGGAATATTTTCTTTATGTTTATATTTTTATATTTCCTTTATTGCAGTGATATGGAACAAAACCTATAATGTTCCTGTACATGTCTGTATATAAAAACTTTCAAAGATTGAAAATATAATAGAAAATAACAAAACAAAAAGAAACTCAATATTAAATGTAATATTGATTAACACTATAAAAAATGAATGGTATTGAAACACAATTTCAGAAACTTTTTTAAGAGTTCAAATAAGTGGGTGATAGAAAATGGAAGTCAGGGCTGGAGAAAAGAGGGTAATATAATTTTGAGTGGTTTGTGGCCAATTTAACAAATGCAGAATCTCCACAATTATAGATAAACTCTTTACTTATTCATTAGGTATGTTCTTTTGGCTTTTGTCTGTAATATATGACTATAGTTGGCAGGAATCTGTTTGCTAGATAAAGCTGCTGCTGATTATGGATAATAGAGTCATTTCTTTACAACAAGAATGGAATTTACTGAAAATTTATAGAAAACAAACAGGACAATAGAGTGACCAAATTAAATGGAGGAGATAACTAAATTTAATACTAATACGGCTTAAGTTAAGAAATAGAAAAAACATTTTACGAAAGCAGCAAATTTTAAATACTCAAAAGGATATTTCTTGATTAAAAAATAACAATTGTTACAATGAAGTGAACTCCACAATTACTTATGACTTTGGAAATTAAAATTATGATGACTAAAATTATTTTTAAAAATAAATGGAAACAGTAGAATATAATTCCAGCATGCCCTTATACTAAATATCAAGAAATAGCTGAGTAAATATTCCAGAAAAAGAGAGTAAAACTTAAGGAACAAATATGAGCAAGTATTACATTTATATATCTTTATATATATATAAATATATATTTATTCTTTAAAATATAAAAAGAATATATATTTCTATTATATAGAAAATAATTATTTTAGATATTTATTTAGTACATATGAAAGAATATATATATATATATATATACACACATACACAACTTATATACTTAGATAAAAATGTTAAATTAGCAGTTTTGGAGAATCTAAAACATGCCTACAAAGAAAGATGTATAAAAACTTGTTTTCATGATTAATTCATTGAGCTGTTGAATTAATAGTCTTGGAGGTGATCTCACTTTGGAGTTCCAGTTATTTATATTTTTAATTTTCTAATTTTCTAAGCCACCCTGAGCTCTTTTATTAAATGCTTGCAGAAAAAAGCATCTTAAATTATAAAATACTTAAGTGAATGAAAAAAATAACAGCTTAAACTAGCTTACACATATTGAGATATATTAAGAACATACAGAATTAACATATAATTAATATATGTTTAAGTTAACTGTATATATATTATTTAAGCTAATTATATGTATGGATAAACTTTAAAATATATTTCTATGACCTAACATACCACAAAGTGAATTATATAAAAATGATTAAAAAAATACATGTATAATAAAACATAAAGAACTACCTTTTTATATTCCCATAGTAGAAAGCATTTTAAAAACTGATACAAAATAGAGAAGCCATAATATAAATTATTGTTGTACTTAAATGCCTAAAATATAAGACCATCTATATATCAAAATACAGAAATATCAGAATCAAAAGAAAATGTTTGTGAAATCATTTTTATTTTCAAACATATCACATTAAAATGTTGGGATATTTTCACATATGATCTGAAGAATAGAATACTTGTCTCTCTTATCATGAAACTATGAGAATATTCACCAAGAAAATAAAAAGACAGTTGTCCAGCTGGCCAATGAGAGGAAGAAATTCATTAAGAGATTCAGGTAAGGAATGCTAATTCTGTATAAAATCTTATATTCAGTACTAAATTACTCAAATTATCTGATTTCTGGCTTTCTAAATCTTTATCCTTGATTCTATAAGGTTTCTGTATATTTTTAATACATCACAATATAGGCTCAAGCTAGTTTAAAGCTGATATTCATTCATCATCACCAACAGCAGTATTTTATAACTTAAGATGCTTTTCTTCTGCAAACATTTAAAAGTAGTAAAAGAGTTCAAAGTACTATAGCGAATAAAAAAATTAAAAAATATTAATAACTAGAAGTCCAAAGACAGTTCACCTCAAAGACTATTAATTCAAAACTCAATGAATTAATCAAAAATACAAGGTTTTCTTATCTTTCTTTGTAGACATATTTTACAATGACTTTTTCTTAAGGTTAGATCTACTCATGAGCAGAAAATAACTTCATAAATACCATAAATTATATCCAAAGAGAAAAGGGGAGGTTTTATTTTTTTCTTTTTCTTTTTTTAACACAACTTCAGTAGCTCTTGGCAGACCTACCCTCACAATTTATTGACCAAAAATAGTTATAGAAAAAATTATTACAAACTGGTGATTTAAATTGTCATGTTCTACCTAAACTGAAAAGTTTTAACTCAGAGGTAAAAATAGGGTTCTCTTTCTGAATTTTAGATGTGTGGAAGTAATTGAAGTTCTGACTATAATGAAAAAATGTGATGGATATGGTGATTGCCAGGAAATATATTAAGTAAAATGTTCTGAAAACTATAAATTCAGTAATGTTCCAGAGATTCCTGAGACTAGTTCAGGCTTAGTAATGCCCTAGAAGTATTTGCAAGAATCAAAAGCTGTTGTACTCATAGAGACAGTTTGTTATAGGAAAGATATGAGTCAATTAGCCAAGGGAAAAAGCACATAGAATAATGCCCAGTAGAAACCAAGTGCAAGCTTTCAGGTGTCCCCCCTCCTTTCAATTCTCTAGGCAACAAATGTGTGACAAAATGTGGAAACCAGGAAAACTCACTGAAGTCTGGTTGTCCAAGGTGTTTACTGGGATTAGTAACATAGTCATGCAGTGCCCATAAGACTGTCCACTGATCCATGACTGATTCCAGCACACACTCCCTACCTCCAGAGCAAAAACGTTCACCATAAGTCACAGTGTTAATATAACCTTATCTGGATAGATCTTCCAAAATAACAAGGATATGAGGGAATGAATAGAAAATTTATCAAGTGGGCAGTAAGAAAGTAAAAATATTAGGATAATAATGCTAAATAGTTGTCAGATGAAAGGATAAACTTGAGAAAAAATTTGTTAAATATGTGACAAAAAGGTAATATTTATAATATACATAGACATCTTCAAATTAAGTATTTAAATTCAGGAATCCTAAGGAAAATAGGCAAAGGAAAAGAATAGGTAGGTGTCATGATAGACTAAAACTGCAGCCAGAAATATGGAATATGATAATGAAAATTCCATGTCTTAAAAAATAATTCTCCCTCTCTCTCAAATAATATCTATGAAGAGTATTTAGGTCAGATATATAATTTCCACTTAGCAATTCAGGCACTTACAGTTGTCCTACTAACATCAACATTTGGCAACCAAAATTACTCTAGGATTCATCACCCAAGTTAGACAGAGAGGTAAAGCAAAAAGAAAAAGTGATCATATGAGGTCTATAGGATAAGTACCAGGGACAATTAATATTCTATTTGCTAAAACTGGGACACATGGACACTCCAAGGAAAGAAGTCTGGAAGGTGGATAGGCACAAGCAAGCAGTTCACGGAAGAACAAATCAAAATGACAGACTTGCTTAAAAAATTGTGCTCAGATTTATTGGTGGTAAAGAAAATATAAATTAAAAGAACCAAGAATATCACAGAAAAACATCAAATAGGCAATATTTAAAGATGACTGTATGTCCTATTGTTTCTACTGTTCCTTCATATGTTGCTGGTGGAGAATAAATAATCACAAACTTTTTGAAGCAATCTGACAATTTATATTGTAATAAATGTACCTGTGCCATCTAACCAAGAATCTAAATCCTAGGCTCCCTGCCCATATGGATAAGATCATACACACAACAGTGGCTATTACATTCTTTAGACCAGCTGTTGTTAAATTCCTCATTCCCTTGGAACCTAAATGTTTACAAAGAGAAACTCTCTTATTGATTTATAGAATTTCAACACTATATATCCTGAATTTGCAATAAGTATAAGGAAAAAGGAGATTTCATGTGGGACGATCACACTGTGGCAGTGTGTAGCTTTGGATTTGGAATCAAGAATTTTAGTTTAGAACAGTAAACTTTGCTCCTGAGATTTTGTTTAGTAAAAATACTAAGTGTGAATATATGCCTGAATATTTATGTCTGAAATTGTCTTTTACCTATGGCCAGAGTAAATGGTAACACTTTTGAAAATGAAGAAAAAGAGTAGTTTATTCAGAAAATGAATAATTTAGGCTAAAATTGGTCATTTAAGTAGTTTAAATTGATATGGATTTATCAAATTTAAACAGTATTTCTCAGTTTAAATTTGAGGAAAAATATCAAGTCAATCGAATATGTCATCTCTTTCCCTTGGCCTCTTTGTCAATAAGTGTTTGCAGACTTCATTGATACATAAATTATTTTTCCATTACATAAATTTTAAATTGTGATAATTATAACGAAAGACTAAAATAATATTTCTGTATATTTATGAAAAATACTAAAATTATAAAGTAATTTAAATATATAGGTTCAAATTCTCATTTATATGATGTCTAATTTTATATCATATCTTTTGTTTCCCAGTTGTTTCTATAATTAAATGTTAATGAAATAAAAATCTTTAAAAATTCTGACATAGCCTGGGGAGATGGGACACGCCTATAATCCCAGCAACTTGGGAGGCTGAGGCAAGAGGTTTGCTTGAGGCCAAGAGTTCAAGATGAGCCTGGGCAACACAGTTAGACTTCATCTGGAAAAAAAATAAGAGAAGTATAGCTGGGCACTGTGACACACACCTGTCATCCCAGCTATTAAGGAGGCTGAGACAGAGGATCACCTAAAACCAGGAATTTGAGGCTGCAGTGAGCTATGATAGTGCCACTATACTGCAGCCTGTGTGACAGAATGAGACTTTATCTATAAAAAAAAAGAGACATAGCTTTATAATAAGTGATTGAATACAAGTAAAAATGCAAACATATAAAAATATAAAAACAATATTTGAAAAATAGAATTATTCTTAAAGTTATTGATGTTTTGAAAGATATTAATGAAATATTTAAAAGCATTTCAGATAATTAGATTATTTAATTTATATTAAATTTGTAAACATAATGTGACATACATTACTCAGTAAAAAGTAAAACAGATAATGCTAATACCAAGAAAAAAGAAACTGAAAAGATTATAATGTTTTAATATTCAGCAGGCAATCTTTTCCTTTTTATTGAATTAAGGGCCTTCACTCTTCAATAAAATCAGTTATGCTCACATAATGAAAAACATATCTCAATAATTTAAGTGAAGAAATAAACAAAATATGTCATCACTCTCACTGTTATTTGAAAGATATCATACAGTGCATAAAATATTTCAATTGCAAACTATACACATTAAAGCAAATTTATTAAGTTGACACTATTATATAAGGTGCATAACCAGAGCTTGTAAAGTGTCAAGATAGTTTTTCTAGTCATATAATTAATTCATCATCAGAATAGTTTTGGACCATATTCAGATACATTCTATAAACAATGTTAGTAAAAAATTATGCTCTGTGCTTCTGTTTGTTAAAAGAATATCACTGTTGAATATACAAGTAAAGTAGTTAAAGAAAAGCCTTTGGGTGAATGAAATAAATTCAAACACATGCATATGTGCGTGCACACACACACACACACACACACACACACACACCCCAAACCAGAGTGGAATAAGAAATTTATGTGGCTGGGTGTAGTGGCTCACGCCTGTAATCCTAGCACTCTGGGAGGCCAAGGTGAGTGGATCGCTCAAGGTCAGGAGTTCGAAACCAGCCTGAGCAAGAGCGAGACCCCGTCTCTACTAAAAAATAGAAACAAATTAATTGGCCAACTAAAAATATATATAAAAAAAAATTAACCGAGCACGGTGGTACATGCCTGTAGTCCCAGCTACTCAGGAGGCTGAGGCAGAAGGATTGCTTGAGCCCAGGAGTTGGAGGTTGCTGTGAGCTAAGCTGACACCATGGCACTCTAGCCAGGGCAATAGAGTGAGACTCTGTCTCAAAAAAAAAAAAATAAATTTATAACCAAAGATCTCACTAATTATGCATTTTAGGATATATTAAAATAAAAGAGAATGAATTTAAATACTTCTAACAAAATAAATAAATGATTGTTGAATGCATAACCTTCTGTTTGCGTAACTGTTTCCCTTTACAAAATGCCATGAATTAGATTTGTGGGCTAGACTACCAAGGGCTTGTCTGAAATGGCAAAAAGAATAATGTTTGATTCCAAAATGGCAATAATGGTTGCTATATATAAACCTGATCTTTAAGAGATTATTCAGCAAGCAATATACTGAATCAAACTTTTTTTTTAAAAAGAGGTTTCAGAAATTAAAGTACATGATTGTTGCTTAATCACTGTGTTTACTTTATGGGGTTCTTGTGCTTTCAAATATATCAATTAAATTAACTAGTACCCCAATTCCTTAACTTAGTAACAATGATATTAACATACAAGAAAATTGGGTATAATAAATTACAATGGAGTTGGAATAGGTGAGTAGGAGTCAGGAAAGTGATGGGGCATTATTTTGAACAAAGGCCATTGTGGGAGGAGCTTTTGTGGACTGACCCCTCTCCCTAGTTATTTCCCGGGAAAAAATATGGGGGAACTTGTGAAGCAGACAGTTCAGGGTTTGTGCATGTTTTATTCAAGTAACAGTGTTTGAATTAAAGGTTTATTATAACTACAATGTTGCAATTTTCCCATGACAAATTTGAATATATTATTTCTAAGGAAAGAAAAAATGTGATCATATAAATGTTTTGGTCCTGAAGTATACATAATCTCACTTATTGCTATTCTCTTCCATACTTCATGTGAGTGCCACACACACATTTTTAAATTTTTGAAGTAAACATATATATAATATAGACTTTAAGAATGAGATTTATGGTGAAACAAAGCTGTGATGAGGTATAATACTCTCAAATGTAATTAGATGGCAAACTTTCTCTGGTACACATATCCTATCACTTGTATTTTTCACATACTCATAAAAATAGGTCATATGAGTCACCAAATTAAACATTCAAATTATCCTGTATCTCTTGCAGTAGCCCATAAACAAAAGAAATTTCATATTGAAATAACTGAAATTAATTTGCTTATTCATTAAATTGTGTCCAACTATAGTCTCTGAATTATATCAGTTAGGGAATGAGAAGGCATACTTAAGAAAATAGGAATTAACAGTGCAAACAAAGTAACCAATGCAAATATTTTTAAAAATACTAATGTTGATTTTGTGTAAGTCAACACAATTAATACATCAGTAGTGCAAGTAGTAAAAAAATTATTTTTACAGCATCTTTGATGATTATTAAATTAATGAAGTTTTATTATTAAAAAGCTATAAAATATACTATATAAATAAGATCATAAATAACCCCACTGCCTAACTGTAACAACTATTGTGGTCTTGATGTATTGTTATCATTTTATTTATATCCGAGGTGAATATATTAATAAAAATATAGCCTGACATTTTTTATATATTTAAAATCATATATTTAAAACATATCATGCAATTAAATATTCATTTCAAGATGAACACGCTAAAAATAAAACTACTAATTTTTCCTTCCCTCTGACCCCA
Organism: Mirza zaza; assembly: GCA_008750895.1. NCBI lineage: Eukaryota > Metazoa > Chordata > Mammalia > Primates > Cheirogaleidae > Mirza > Mirza zaza. The sequence goes on from VSMD01003630.1 coordinate 59,145, forward strand.
AATTTGCTTCTCCCAAATTAATATCCTTATTAGTAATTTCAACTCTTTTCCTTCAATTGTTCAGGACAATACATTGGCAATACCATGAACTTTTGTCTCTCTATATAGAGTTACTATATATCTGGTTTGCGTAGAATAGCTCCACTTTATAGTATATAGTTTATAGATTAGAACAGCTGCAGGAATAGTTTAAATAATAGTTTTCTCATTAATCTCCCTGTTTTTGCTATGCTGTGGTCTATTTTCACAAATCAGTCATAAGAGATACGCTAAATCATTAAAGAAGTTATTCCTTTTCTGTTCATAACCCTTCGTGGGCTGTCGACAAAATTAAAAAACAAAATTCTTATCATTTCCTAAGAAGTCCTTTATGATCATTTCCCGTACTAAGTCTCTGACCTCATTGCCTCTGCCCTATCACATTGGCATCCTTACTGGAACATCACAGGTACATTCTTACCCCAAGGACTCATTTGATGCCTTTGCTCTCTGAAAATGTCTTTCCTGCATTCTGCTATTACCTAACTGTCTCATAACCATTCATTGTATTCATATGGTAACATTCAGTGGGTCCCTTTGCAACCATCTTGTTCAGTATCCAGCAGTCCCAGTGTATTCCCTTTCTCTCCTCTGTTTTTTGCAGTAGTACTTAACATCATCAAGCATACAACTTTGTGATATTATTTATTGTCTTTCTCACAATAGTAGGACAAGAGCCCTATGAAGCCAAAGCATCTTGAATGTTTTATTCACTGCTTTTAAAATGTGTCTAGAACATAGTATATGCTCAATAAGTTTTATGGAACAAATAAGAAATGATCATCGATAGTATTTTACAATCAATTGGCATGCATCTTATGAGTAAGCTATAATTCATTTAGCCATCTCCCTAAATTTGCATGCTTGTGTAAGAATATTATTACCATGAAAACAATTATTTGTATATATACATATAGAGGTACATATATAGATTTTAATGACAATGATGTACATACCTAATACAAGCCCTTCTCTAATATTACAGGTGCTTTTGTTTTGTTTGCATTGTGTAACATATATGATTTTATTGCTAGCACTCTGGATGTCCATGAAACCTCAATAAAAAAGGAACTAATATTATTAAAGAGCTGACTTGTTAAAATGGTAGCAAAGTATCTTTCCCAATTATGTACAATAGTAGCTGTAATCCTTTTGAATTATTTCTATGTAGTTGTACAAACTATTTTTAATCTTCAAAATTCTAGACTAATGTATGCATGTTGAATTATTACAGAATTTTTATGTGAGCTTGGAACTGGAATTTATAGAACCTTGATGTGTCATTGTGACAGGCAAGATATATGAATTTTTAAAAATCATTATTTTTACTATTTACTAATAAAGTAGGAATATGGCTGCTTTTGCTCTGTATTATTGCTATAATAAACTTTAGCCATGACAATAACCAGATATGAAATCATGTATATCATCTTTCTTATAAATCACCAAAACCAGAGGGAGGGAGTACCTGGAACCGTCAAAGAAGTTGGTGACAGAAGTGAGTTTTTAGCTTTGATGCATTTTGTTGTAAAAGTAGTACAATTATATTCAAGAATTTGCTACCATTTTATTTCATTGAATAAATTTCAATGTTCAATATAAATTTGAGCATTTAAGATATTTATAAATCAGTGATTTTTATTTTAATTGCAAAGGTTAGTCTTATTATGGGGTAGTATCAGAATCCCTTGGCAAGAAGATAGCTTTTAACTCCACATATGCATTTTGAGAGTTTCATGGAATCCTGAGTGTCTATGATTTTCCTTTTCTGCTAATGAATAATTTCTACTATAGAAGACCCCTGCCACTTATAAAAGTATGTATTTTTATCATAATATTTTGATGATAAATTAAACTTCTGAAATATTTAGAAGCACTGTACTGAACTCATTAAACTTACCAGAATAATTTCATATGTCAAAAATAATTTTAAAAGATTTTATATTTTCTTATAAATAAATAAATTAATAATACCAGTTGTTTTATACTTTTAATTTAGATTTTTATCATAAGTACTTTCTGTGTGTTTTTTGAATTTTTGTGACCTTAGTAAGATTGCCAAACCCATTTCCACATGCATAAATAGAATAGGATTAGACAATCTCTAAGGATCCTTTTTGCTCTACAATTATATGATTCTAATTAACTGCACTGCATATCTTGAGGAGGGAAATTAAATTGGGCCTATAGCTGAAGTTACTTATCCATTGAATTAATACTTAGAGACTTGGGAAAGTGAAAACAAGGAAGTCAAAACAGTCTTTTTTATGACAGATCATGCTAAATTTGCTAATGTTATAGAAAGGTCACTTGAAAGATTTCTTTTCCTTTTTCCTAGATCCTTTCAACTTTCACTTACTAACAGTTTTGGATAAATTTGTACATTCAGTTATTCAGCCATGATATAAATAAGATCATGTGTCTGTTTTCTCTAGATGGAGTTTCAAAGCTTATAAACATTTAAATTTGGAGAGAATATAGTACCTATTATCTAGCTCTGATTAAGAAATAACCTTTAAAAGAATTCAGTGAATAAATAAAGATTTGCTTCTCCTTGGTAAGCCTCAATTATTTAATCTTTAAAAATAATTCAATGACTTAGAAATTTTATGAATCCATGTAACTTACATAAATCAAAGATGATTTTTCTATAGTTTATTTTCTGCCAGGGCAATATAAGCTAATAATCAGATTTTAAACAAATTCTTTTCTTATCTCTGTTGTGAGACCTATCATTATTGTTATTCATATTTTTACTATTATTGAATGCTTGAATAGACCTTTCCAATTTAATACTGGAGTAGCAAATAAACTTTTTTTAATATTGATAATTGGAAATGACCTGGCAACTTCTTTATAATAGATACCACACATGGTCCATAGAGTGCATCCTTCCTTATGTTTGGTAATAGAGACCTAAGCATATATGATTATGAGCAGAAGATTATATTTCACAGCCTCCTATACAGTGATTAATTTTGATCAATGGTAATATGAATGCTATCATGGCCATAAATTCCAGTTAATCTCCATGAAGACAAAACCAATTGTTCTAGATTTCTTCTTATACTTCTCATGCCCCCCTCCCACTACACCCCTTGCCCTGGGATATGAAAGTAATGCTGAGCTACCTTCAACCATGAGTATGAAATTCTGAAATAGGATTATGGAGAGAAGCAAGATAGAAGTCACCTGGGGCCTGGAATAAGCTCACGGAAAAGACCATCCCCACCAGTTCTCTGGATTTTCGGAGAGACACAAAACACTGAAATAAGGATCACTTCTTATACTAATTATTTTTGAGTAAGATTTATTAACAATTATATCAAGCTATATATTTTTCTCTCACAAAATACTGAGGGTCAGACTTCTCCAAAAGTAACAGGAAAAGATTGACTACCTCATTTCTAGCCTGATAGGGTTATTATAGGTTTAGTTTTGTTTTTGTTTTCAAAGTCTTATATTCTTTTATTTCCTTACCCTGCTGCAACATTTTACCTTTTTATTTTTTTTTTTTTTTAAGAGGGACTCTTGGTCTGACTGAAGTGTAGCAATGTGATCATAGCTCACTGCAGCCTCAAACTCCAGGGCTCAAGCAATCCTTCTTCCTCAGCCTCCAGGGAAGCTGGGACTATAGGCACACATGACCATGTCAAGCTATTTTTTTTAATTATTATTTTTTGTAGAGAAGAGGTCTTGCTTGTTGCCCAGACTTGTCTCAAACTCCTGGCCTCACGTGATTAAATTTATAGAGGTAGTAATATAATCAGAATATCTAATAGTTCAAATAGTGAAAAATATTTATCAATAGTTTACCAACCTTCTATATTTCAAAAGATGTTCCCAAAGAAAGAAAAAAATAATCACATAACCAGATTCCAAGCATAATTAAATAAGATTACTCTAAAATTTTCCACCTTTCAATTCTTCCTATTAATTTGTAATAAATGGGAAAATGCATTTAGACATGATAATTCTTTAAACCTGGCTCTTGTTCAAGGCAATATTGATAATTAGGACATTTAAAAAAGCAATAAAACTGTTTTGAAAAATAAAAGTGAATTGAAAATTGTGCTTGGCTTATGTTATGTGATTTTATTTTCCATGTAGAAAATGGCTAGATATCCTTAGGGAAACTTGCATATACCTTATTTACCTAAAAGTTATGGTGATCTGGGAAGAAGCTTAAAATGATTTATAAAATAGCTGTCATTTAACTGAGATATTAAGCATCATTAAAAGGGTACATAATTTTTCCATAAGGAGTGGACCCACAGATGTTTTAAGAGAATATTGTCAAGAACTGTGAAGGATCTGAGCTGACAAGTTCACCTGCCTCAGTTTTGTAGTTACTGGCAGAAGACGCATAACTTCTTGGTTAGAGACAAGAGACTTTTATTATTTGAAGCACAGCACACAGTTGCATGAGCTCCATGTTTGCATTGGTTCCTCTTTTTCCTTAAGTTTGATGGAGATGATGCCAAGGAGTTTCAGTGGATGCTACATACATGTTCAATGTCACAGCTGAAGAATTCCAAGTATAGGCAACTTAAATCTTAATAAAGGACCAGTAAGCACACTTGTCTGATATTTTCTATGAAGGGAAACACTATGTTTATCATACTGAAAAAAAAAGCAAATCTGTTCTCTCATCCATAAATAAACATTATCTCAGTCTTCCACAGCTATCCACTAAATAGACTTCTTTAAAAAGGCAATCTGGAATAAAAGTGAAGCTAGTGCCTCTCTACTCACAAGAGGCACAGAAATGCATGAGACCAATTGAGAATTATATCTCAACAAATATGTTTCCAGGTTTCCAGATTGCTCTTTTCTAAACATGAAAGTCCCGAGAAAGTACTTGTACTCAAGATTCATGCTGTTTCTTTTTTCCAAGTTGCTTTTTCACAATCACCTTTTCCCATGCTACCAAATAAAGCACTATACTCACCTATTCAAAATTTCAAATACCTGAGGTACTAAAAAAAACACCATCACAGGGGAAACATTCATAAGTTGTTGACAAAATGATACTGCATACAATAAATCTAGAGCTCGATTCTCCTTTTCCCTGTAAATAGTAACTAGTTCTATGCCTGATTATTAACTTATATCATGCATTTAGTATTTAATAGCCAAATTTATTCAGAAAATACAACATGGCAGTCCCTGTTCTAAGCATTTATATGTATGGGTTATTTACTCTCACAAGAACATTCAGAGGTAATTGCTATTATTAAATATTAACTCCTTCTTAAGATGAGAAAGCTGAGGGATAGATATTCAGTGATTTATTCAAGACTTCAGCAACAGTTTGCAGCAGAGCAGAGATTGGAATTAAATTAACCAGCCATCACTTCTTGGAATTTAAACACCTCATGATGCCACATAGTATATGTAAATAATGATATGCATGTTATATAATTATGCTATTTAGATTACACTGGACACAAGTAAAATGATTTAGTACAGTTGACACTGAACAACACAGGTTTGAATTGCACCAATCCACTTATATGTAAGTTTTTTCAACAAATACAGTCATCCCTGTGTATCCCCAGTTGCCACATCTGAAACCAAATGTGGATCATAGTATTCGTGGGATGGGAAACCAGGGGATATGGAAGGCCAACTTTCAGTGTGTGTGGGTTGCACAGGGTCAACTGTGGATCTTCAATATGTACAGATTTTGGTATCCTTGGAGGTCCTGGAACCAATCCCTGTGGATCTGAGGGACAAGTATTCTTATTTAAAAATGACAAGACTAGAGGATATATGCAAGTTTATCCTGAGGAACACCTTCCAGTAAATGTTTTTCTACTCTAGTACTTTTTTAAAATACATAATATCTTAGAACTTATGTCAATACAAAAATGTGGCTAATATTTATATTAGAAAAGTATATATACTCCTCCAGAGGGTAGAAAATGAGATGTCAGTACACATGGGATTAGTCAATTTCTCCCAGAGAGAAAAATAAAGTCTTGATTAAAGAATTTCTGTCACTCCCAAGATAAAATGCTTCCCAATGTCTTCATAAAAAGATTTGTAAATAGTTAAGAACAAATGACTGCAGTGACAGGCAAATATTTACTTCTGCTGCCTTTTCCTGTTCTACCATTGCATATTTTTACATATGACAAATATTTAGTCTTCTGAGTTTAGATTTCACTGAGTAATTGAGGACCGGATCTGAACTTGATTGAAAGAATTATGCATGACCAGAGATACTGATGCCAGACCCTGAAAGAACTCTGCATTTTTCCTTTTAAGAAGAGAGATCAGTGCGTTCTATAATGGGAGGAGGATTAAAGTAGATATTTTGACAACAGAAAGATTGACTTTGACAGAGACTGATGAAATGATTATATTATATCATTTTTGAAATCCTATGGAAATAATGTTTTCTAGCCTTGATTGGTGATTGGATGAGACCATCTAACTGGCAAATAAAATTTAGGTAGAAGTTATATTTGCCCTTTAAGTCTGGGCTGACTATAAGATGCCCCATGCAATCCTTCTCACACTCTTCTCTTCTTTTCATTGAATGTAGAGGATCCAGTGGAAGCCCCTAAGGAACTCTAGAAAATGAAATCCTCCATTGGACTATGATATGCATTAAAAAATGGTTAAGCCATTGATACTTGCAGTTTTTCTGATTTGGGAACTAATTAATTATCATAACTAATATAGTAAGATCCTAGTGATGATTTTGCTATGATTATTTTCATAGTGAAAGTGGCCATAACCAAATGCATAGATAAATATGAGGTGATAAACTTTAGGATTGCTTATATATCTATATATTTTATTTTTGTTTTTTATTATTATTATTATTTTTTGCTCATCTATACACATGGTAGGACACACATCACTGCTCTGTTGAACTCAATCATAGCATAGGATTTCCTATGGGCATTGAAATTTAAATAGACTAGGGGTCTATTTCCTTCTAGAAGTGGAGATTCAAAGGGTACCACACATTTTCTTTTTCCTTGATTATAGCAACTGTCCCCTGGATCACATTATAAGGATGATGATGACCCCTGAGTAAAGCCTTAAGCAACATGATGGTTATGTGAAATGAATAAGATATAAACGAGTAGATTCAGTCACTGATATTTAAAGACTATTTTTCATCGCCAGCTTACTTTTTCTGATATAATACAACTTCTATAAGGAAATAGTATTTATTCTGATGTATTATGTGTTTATTACTGGCCAGAGGTAGGAAGGGAAAGAGTTCTAGGAATAGCAGTATTCTGAGAGTTGGGTCCAACAAATTTTGTTGTCAAGGTCCACGCTCATGGTCTGTTTGAGTTGTGTTGATGCTGCTATAGGAACACCATAACCCCATCTTACTTCTTCTATAGTCACATTCTTTATGGATGCAATTATATATCACTTGTGTGTCTGACATGAAATAAACATATGCAGGCATCATTAGGACAATCAACAGATTGCTTCAGTGTGAATATTCTTCTTAGGGTTGGTGAGTATCAACCTGGGAAAATAGGCTTTTACCTTTGTCAATAATTTCAGCAAATTGAACATAAAGATAATCCCCCATATAGGTTTGGGTTAAGTTTTTCTATGAAAAGAAATTACCAATCAGAAAAGTTTCCTAAACAATTAAACCTAGCCAAGAAATTTGTGTAAATACCTTATCCATTTTTTACTCAAAATGAATTATATTTTATGAGTTCCACCTTCCATTTTGGCCATTAGATAAAGGTCCATTCACTCTTCTATTGTAGTGTTTCCTTTAAAGATGTAACCCATTATTTCCTTTTGAAAACAGAGAATAATAACAAAGTAATATGACCCAAATCTGCTTCAAAGTTCCTGAGCCGTTTATGTAATATGTTTCTATAATTTCTTCTCATTTGTGGCACAAATCTCTTTTACCAAAATACTTGACACTTCCCAATATACAAACTTGTGCAAACAAGCAAGATATAGGAGTTATATAAAACTCCCAAAATCAAGTTATTAAGTTTCAATAACAAATAAATTTGAATATGCAATTCAAATACATTAAAATAATGTTAGAGACCCTACATTTTAGATTCTTTATGATCCAAAGTTCTTCAGGTGTATTTTTTAATTTAAGTACCTTTATTGTTTAATGCAAAATAGGACATACATACATTCATTCATTCATTCATTCTACAAATTTCATAAATGACCAAGCTTGGTCATTATTTGATAAACACCGTGTTGAATGAAACAGACCCAGTTCCTGCCCACCTGGATCTTGCATATGTGTGAGTTTAGTAAGCAAGGAAATAAATATGTAACATAAATTATCATGTATGAGATATAAGAATTGTCAGGGCTCTAAGAAAGGTTGGGGATGAGAGTCAGTGGAGATGTCAGGTAGTCAAGGGATGCTGCTCTGAGGAGGTGACACCTTGAAACTTCAGGAATAAATAGAAGTTAGCTTGGACAAAGTATGGGGGTGACTGTGTGCCAGGCAGAGAGAACAGACTGTGCCAAACATTAAGGATGGAAGGAGCCTCTACTTTCAAGCAAGCGCAGCTAAAGTGAAGTTGGTGAGAGGAAGCAGCGAGGTGCTTTGGTTGGTGAAGTAGGAAAGGCACAAGTCTGGGGGGCCGAGGGGTGGATCATGTTAAAGAATACTATCTTTGAAAACACTGAATTTTTGACAACAGAAAAATTCAAAGTAAAAAGGAAAACTTACTCATAGTCTTGCCTTTGATAAATAGCCAGTAGTTAAAATGTTGGTGAGCAATATGCCCTATTTTTCTTTTTTTCAAAGCACTTTGTACATCTGGAATAAAATAATTTATATTTTTCTGCTCATAATCTGTCTTTTACTACTAGACATAAACTCCATGAACACAAAGCACCTTCTCTCACCTGTCTGTTAGCTCAATAATACATAGTGACTGAATGAATAAACAAAATTTTGCAAATCCCTCTCTTACACATACACAAGCATGTACTCTTCACATGTATTTACTAAAGCTTACCAAGTGTAGTGTTTCTTATTAATAAAAGAAAATAATCATGTTCAGCATAAATTTTAAAGAATTAATGCTTATAATGAAACTCTTTTTATATCCATTTTATTTAGAAGTATAAGATTAATTATGTGACATATTTGTATGTGGATGTTGAGAATGAAAACAATTCTTATCTGCTTAAGTGACAACATAACTTGTTAAACAAACATATGGATTTATGTTTTCCATCACAAATTTCAGGCACATTTTTGTGAATTCTACCTTAATCATTATGAATCTCTCCTATCCAACTATTATATCTGAAATAAATTGTCAGCAAACATAAATAATGTACTACACAAGAGCTACATCACATGAGCTAGATGATATGAGACATAATTAATAATAAACAGATTCTATCTTTAAATTCTATAAAGCCACAAGCATTTAAATTATAACCATGCTACAGAGCAGTAACCTATCTGCCTATTAATTATATCCCATAAAAGCAATATACCTTCACTAATTAATTATACTTGAAGTAACAACTATGGCTTAATTAAATGAACCATTCCTAATAATGAAACCTTAAAATAATTGGAATCTTCTGTCTAGAGGCAGTAACAATTATTGTCATTAGAAAGGAAATCAAACATGGCCACACTAAGCAAAACTAATTCACTAGTGACATTGAACCTGTGATTACCTGGGGCAGTAGCTCTCAAATCTTTCTGTGAAGGGCCAGCTATTAAATATTTTAGAATCTGTGGGCCACATGATCTCTGTTACAATTACTCATATCTGCTATGGTAGTGCATAAATATCCATAGACAACTTATACAAAAATATGATGTCACTGTAATTCAATAAAAGTTAATTTACCAAAATATATAATGGTCCTGATTAGTGCTGTGGTATGTAGTTTGATGACCTCTAATATAGGATCAACTTACTGAACCCATCTCTACTGCATTTCTTGATTTTTCTAGTACTGTAATCTAAGTTTCTGTCCTTCTCATCCCTCCGCCTTGACAATTAAGTTTTAAATACCCCTTTCATATACAATATTATATAGTCAATTGCATTCATCTCTATTTGGCATGCATTTTTCTCTTTCATTTCATAAGTTAGCATTTTTGAGCCATTAAGGTCTATGTTACAGTAGAGATTTAGACATTATGGAAAGGTATATTAGTTAGTTGTGTATGTTTATAAAAGATAATAGTGGCCACATTGAGACTGCACAGTAGGATCCACTAAAAAACAGGTAAGGAAAAGATTGGGTACATAACTAATAGAGTATAAGAGATATTTCCTTAATGTGAGAGTCCATGTCATTTTTATTCCTTTAGGATAGAAATTTGGAAAGTAGATAATGCATAATTCTACGACTACTTATCTGATACATGGATGCATTGTTAACAAGCATCATATCCCTGCTTTCATTCATGGTTGACTGATTATAGTATTCCACTTATATAATTGAGAATTCCCTGTGCGCTGCCTTCTTTCCATTTTTTTTTTCATCCCAGCCAATCGTTTTCATTCAAAATTAATACTACTGACAGGAAAGAAATGAAGACCAAGCCAGGAAGCATTGTGAAAAAAAAAATGGTGTGAATGTAGCCATCAAAAGGTAATACTGCGATTTTTATTCAGTATCCCATCCCAACTTTTCTCCTGCAGGACTTACCTGTTTGCTATTCACAATTCTTTTCCCTTCTGCATCATTTCCATTTTTCTTCTCTATCATTACTTTTGTCATATGAATATACTTTTTATGTCACATTAAAAAAATCAAAGTTCTCCTCAATGCACATGTCTCACAAATATGAAACTATTTCTTTTTTCTTCTTCAGAACAAACCTTCTCACAAATGTTATTCAGAAAAGTACAATGCCCAATAGAAGCAGCAAGAGAAGTCATCTGTGTTAGACTGAGTAATGGACTCCAAAGGTATGCAGTTCCTAATCCCCTGGGCCTGTCAATGTTACCTTATATGGTACAGATTTGCAGATGTGATTAAGTGAAGAATTTTGACATAGGAGTTTATCATGGATTATCTTGGTCGGCTCCAAATGCAATTACAAATGTCCTCATAAAATTGAGGTAGCCGGAGATTTGACACAGAATGAGAAGGGTATGTGCTGATGGAAGTGGAGAAAGGTTTGAAGATCTTACACTGATGGATTTGTAGATGAGGAAGGGGCCATGAACCAAGAAATGTAGTTCTAGAAGTTGTTATTCTTCTAGAATAATTTATAGAATTATTCTCCCTTGGAATCTCTGGAGCAAGTAGGTCCCTGTTCACAGTTTAGTTTTGGCCCAGTGAAACAGATTATGGATTTCTGACCTTTAGACCTATAAGATAAAAAACTTGTGTTGCTTTAAGCTACACAGTTTGTGGTAATTTGTAATAGCAGCCAGAGGAAAATAACATAGCATCTTATCTTGTTCCCAGATTTAAAGGGAGGTCTTATAACATTTCTACATCATGTCCTAAGGCATTAATTATAATATTTCAGACAATACTTTTTATCAGGTTAATGAAATGTCTTTTTAATCCTAGTTTAATAAGAATATATATCATTAATTAATGATGAATTTTATCAAATAATTTTTGTATCTATACCTGTTAAGATATAGATCGTATGTATCTGCATCTACTGAAACAATATGATTTTTCTCATTTAATCTGTGAATGCAGTGCATAATATACTTTTTAATTGGATATTAATTATAGAGAATTGAATACATCATTATCCTTAATTAATGACATACTTTCATCCTATGTTTATTAATGGTCAGCTTTTATATGTAGGGAATAAAATAATAACTTTTACAGTGTTGGGAGCACCCAGAATACACCACCCCACATGAAAGTTACAAGCTGACAATAACCATGTTTAAACCATGTAGTTTCTTACTCCCACCTAATTCTTTATAATCATCAGCGTTTAAACCACAATTTCTTTCTTCTCTCAAGCAACAACTGAAATCTAAGCTCAGTACTCTAGCCTCCCAATTATTGTTTTCTGCTAGGCTTCTTGAAGACTCACCTTGTGCATGTATGTCTTTGATAACGGCCACACTTAAAGGGCATTTGTATGCAGATATTTGGCCGCCTTCTCTGTGGTTACCTCTTTCTTGAAAATTTGTATCATGAGCTCCAGACACATCACATCGGATACTCCACACTATTCTGATCTCTGTCTCCTCAATGTAGTAAAACCTCACTTTATGCTTATACTTTTTTCTTCACATCAGTATTTGGGAAATGCTGTCAGGGGAAAATATCTGGGTGAATGTAATTTATTTTATGTGTTTATTTCTTCTTATTAATAAAACCCCTCAAGCTCTGTATGTGTTGGTTGTTCTCCAGTTCCTTACGACAGTTGTCTGATACATTTTGCCCAGCTTTTATAGCCAACTTCAGGGTGTGAGTTTGCTCACCGTACGCTACTCTATCATAGCCTGAACCTAAAATCCTCTTATATGTATTTAAATGGATAATTGTTATAGTTTACGTTTCGTTTCTTGTGTTTATAATGAGAGGTTTTAGGTTTTTATTTTGCCATAATTCTGGAATTAAGGACCCATTTATCTCATTCGAATCTAGTTTCTTAACCATAATTCTAATTGAAAGTGTTCTTTTAATGACCACAAATAACTTCCATACAGGCACTCTTCACATTTTCTAAAGTTTCAGCAGCATTTTAAATAGTTGACAACTTCCTCCTCTTCAAAACATTTTCCCGTATAGATTTCTTTAAAAATACACCAGCCTTGATCTTTTTTCTTGCCACCTCAGCTATTTATCTTCAGCTCAGTTCCATTATTTTCTCAGTTCATTTTGTATTAATTTATATTATCTATCTAAACTTTTGCTTGGATGGTTTAACAGCAACAACAACAACAAAATCATTGTTTTACAACACTCATATGTGTTGATAAAACCGCCCTTTACAAATTAATAAAGGGGTGCAAGACAACAACTATGGTAAGGCCCTAAATTTGAATAGGCATAGGCATACCTAAAAATAATGATAATAACCAGCCACCGTTTCCTAGTTTGCTTTCCTCGATTGCTACTCAAGAGTCACACATGGTGATAAAGATTCTTACTTTTCCCCACTGATAACATCATCCTTGTGAAACCTCAGGTTAGTTTTTGAGATATCTTCCAGGTCTTATATTCTGGTGGAATAGCTGAACACCCAGTTCAGTGGCCCATACCTAGGAACCAACCCAACTGGTATTGTGACCGCCAATTTCCATATCCCTATGGTTCCACTCTGAACCAAGCCAGTTAGCAAACCCAATTGCCTAGCCTTTTGTCTGTCAAACTATCTTTAAAACTCTTTCTCCCAAATTTTCAGGGAGATGGATTTGAGAAATGCCTCCTAGTTCCTCCCATGGTGCCTATGATATTAAACTCTTTCTCTGCTATAAACCCTGCTATCTTGGTTTAGCAGGTTTAGCTTCCTCTTAAGCAGTGGGCAATGAACCTGGTTGGGCTGTAAGATTCATAACACCCCAAAATTTTACTTTTACTTGTAAAGGTTCTCTAACCTTCAGACTTAGACACAGTGTTGTTTAATCACCATCTTTCATTTCTTTCATGCCAGACACATAACTGATAGTCCTGTTATTTCTTTCACCAAAGTATATCTGAAATGCATTCACTCTTTCCATCATTATTGCTACTACCACTGTCTCAGTTGGTTTTTGGCTACTATCACAAAGAACCATAGGTTGGGTGGCTTATCAACAATGGAAATTTATTTTTCACTGTTGTGGAAGCTACAAGTCTGAGATTGGGGTACCAGCATGATTGGGTTTTGGTGATGGTCTTCTTCTGAGTTGTAGACTGCCATTTTCTCATTGTATCCTCACATAGCAGAAAAGAGTGAGAGAGCTCTCTGGGTCCATTTTATAAGGGACTAACCCCATTTAGAATGGCTCCACTCTCATGACTTAATGACCTCCCCAAACCCCACTTCCTAATACCATCATATTGAGGGGTAGAATTTCAACATATGTGTTTTGGGGGACAACAGCCATTCAACTATTGCAATCAGTATCCAAGGTATCATTATCAACATGTCCATTCTATATTGGGACAATAAACCCTGACTTGATCTCCTTGCATCCATTCTTTTTCCCTAAAATTGATTCTTCAAAAAATGATGTCAGAGAACCAGAACCAGATGGAAGCTAAAGCAGTAAAGATAAATTTTATTCAGAAACTACTGTAATATGGGAAAAGAGACTTCAATATGGAAGTGAGCTCAACTGCAAATACAAGGACAAAAGGAAATTTATGGCAACAGAGAAGTGTGTAAGGAAGGTTAGTGAATGGAGAATTACTAAGAAAAGACATCTAAAGTAGGAGAATTCTTGCTAGACCAGCTTAACAGGATTCTTGCTGAAGGCAGGTCAGGGTGATCAAGTGTCAAGAGTAGGTAATTATGTCTAAACTGACTTCACAGAATTCTTGCTTAAAGTGGGTTATGTAGGCAGGCAAGGCCAGGGGCCTTGGTAAAGGCCTAGTTGAGGAGAGGGCTCAAATTCTTACTCAAGTTTGGTCAAGGAGAGAGTCTTTGTCAGTAGATATAGTAATTTTTTTTTAATTACTGAAAATGAGGCTCAAAATCTCCCGTTTTAATGTATGTCTATTTCTTCTTACAACTTCTGTCATTTCTGCTTTATGAAAATTGTAATTTGGTCCATCTTATTATCTATTATGTTTTTAATATAAAATGAAGCATTCAGTATAATAAACTTCGCTTTTGTATCCTATTACATATATTTTGTCCTAAATTCTATCTTGTCTCATAGCAAAATTATGACACCTGCTTCATAATCTTGCTTTTGGACAAGAACTATCTTGATCTTCATTTTACATTAAATCATTCTGGATCACTTTGTTTAGTATGTCTCTGGCAGAAGGAATGGTTTAGATTCTGCTTCATTAACCAATCTGAAAACACTTCATTTCATGGTGACTTAAGCCCATGTGTGTCTTTGATATACCTAATATGCTGGCTTTTAGTTCAGTCATACATTTTTTGGTATATAAATTATTTATATGAAATCTTACACAGCATTTACACATTTTGGGAGAGTGAATTCATATGGCATTTATAAATGTTTCTTTGTTTATTCTTATAATTATCTTATAGTGATATCATGATAAAATACACTAGTGTATTAAAATACACTCTAGTGTATGTCCTCTAGTGTATTTTAATATTGTCTATTGATTTTCTTCAATGAATAATGATAATGTTCTGTACTAACCTCTTCTCTCCCTCCTGTCTTTTTGCTTACATTTACTTTTATTAAACATCCTTTTAATGACAGAATCTCCCAAGATATTCATTAATATAATTCTTTCCCTTATCTTCTATTTTTGTCAATTGTATTATTTCTTAATTTTTAGCACACTTAATAGCAACTTGTTTTATCACTTTTATTCACATTAATTAGTTGTTCATTTTTAATATTTATTTATTTATTTTTAATAGTTAAAGCTCTCTATTTATTTAGGTCTTTTTAAGTTCCTGTTGCAATATCCTTTAGTTTTCAAGGTACAACTCTTTCACAGCTTTTATCAACTTTATTTCATAATATTTTCAATTAGTCTTAATTCTAAAATTAAGCATATTTAACGCTTATCCACAAGTTTCATGCTATGTTTTCTGAATGTTAGTAACTGGTGGATTTCTAAAAAGTGATCATATGAACCATATTTTTAATGTTCCTAAATGTTCACGCTGTTTTGCATTCCTTAAAGATGTTGAACAGTTTGGATGAATAAAATATAAATTATCTGGCTACTATGTTCTTTCTTTCATAATCATTAAAATAATTCTTCATTATCTTCGTGTATAAAATGTTACCTTCAAGAAGTCTGTTACCAGTGTAAACTTCTTATCATTTTGCCTGCATGCTCAATAATATATTATCTCTTATTTTAATTTTCTTTCTTAACTATTATACAGGTATTAATTTCCTTAGCTGAAGTTCTATATTTAGAAGCTTTTTCCTCAGATGTTTTTAATCTCTCTATTTCTGGTTTACATTCTTAGTCTTATTTTTATACTCCACATCTCTTATTATATTTGCCATCATTTCAGTTTGATTTTATGTTTCTTCAAATTAAATGAGTAAATTAAATGAGTAAAACACTGTTCGTTGGTCCCTACTTTAGTATATTGTCAATTTTTTAGATGATATAACAAAAATTAAATAAGGTTTGATCTTTTTTTGAAGAAGATATTTATCTCAAATGAGGTAACAAAGTAAATATCTAAAAATTGAGAGAATTTTGTCTCCTTCTAGGTTTAAGTAAGAAATAGGTCTTATTTCTCATTGACTTATTCATATCCTAAGTCCTCTTGTTTATATAATTATTCAATTTTATTGGCTCACATATCATTTCTTTCTTTGTTCATCTGACAGCAAATATTTTCTTACGGTCCCTTGTCAGCATTTGCTGTGCTGTCTTACTACAACAGTTTCTTAGCATAATCTTAATGTTGTTTCTACTTCTCATTCTTCATGATAAAACAAACAGAAAAAAAAAAGATCTTCTGGAATTGGTTCTATGACAGGGTTAAATAACATTAATATAAACCTTGTATTCTTCATCTATGAAACTAGAATGGTAAAAATAGTAAACCTGCAATTACTGTTATATAAGAAATGTTATGAGTTTTATGAGAGCTTCTTGGAGTACCTGGTATAGAAAACATATCTGTGTGCTTTATCTTTTATATCCTTTAATAGCCAGAAGCAGTTTTTGCCAATAAAATAGTTTACATGTATTAGTTATTATACATGTTACATAATTCCTAGCTTCTATCAATACCTTTATACTTCACATTTTGAATTATATATTTAATAGCTTCAGATGATCCTAATTTGAAGAAAACAAGGAAAATTCTTCCCTCAATTATTCCAAGTATGCATTTCATCATCTGAGGATGTTAGAAAGTAAAAATATAATAAGCTATTTTATGGAAACTAACTTCTTTAAAATATTCCTTCTAGACTTGAAGCAACATGGATTCCTTTCCTCTCACGCTATATGTTTAATTTAAAGTTGTTTCAATAACACTGTGTAAATAACCAGTTCAAGTTATAACGAGATACACATTTCTTTGTTAAATAATAATATATAAAGACAAAGTAAAGCATTATTTGAAAATGAAAGCTTTGAAATATTTAGAATTAATATCTCAGCTACTCATTAGCATATTCTTTGAAGAAAGATATTCACATTTTCACAAGCCATTTCCTTACTCATGAAAATGATAATATCCCCTCTCCCACTTATTTTGTGTAAAAATTGAAACAGGATCATATATCGTCTGTATAAATGCTATAAAATATCATGTACAATATTTTTGTTATAGTTACTATATGTTAATACACCAATTTGCTTAATTTTCTTAATAATCATGTGTTTATTTTGATGTGTATTATGCAATAATTCTAAAGCTAAGAACTGACTATTCTCTTGATAATGGAAAAATCATTTAACGCACAAAAATAAAATTTTGATTGCATTTTAAGTAGATCCCAAGAAGAGGAATAGAAAAAGACAACAACATATCAAAAAGTTAAGAGACAGAAATAGGTTTCTTGTTGCTGGTAAATTTAATGAAATCTTAAGTTATTCAACTGGCATGGCTCATTTCTTTGAGCATCTCAGTGAAGACTGTCAGAAATCATCAAAATTCAACACAACAGAATAAAAGCTAATAGCCTTTTTGTTATACCAAAACTAAAAGGATTGGTAAGACTCAAAATGAATGCTATTACTGAAAATCTTCTTTTATCTAATGCTTTGTGCAGTGAGTGAAAATTGAACAAATACATACCCTTTTCATGGTGTTAAAATGAATTCTGACACTATTAAACAAATATTCTTTGGGCCTAAGACCTCCTCAATACTTTTTTGCACAAGCGGTATTATTAGAATATCCTATGCAATTCTAGACCATAATATTCTGACTACTGTAATATAATTATTATTTCTATGAAATAAAAAAGAGGTTCTCTATTGAAAAACACACTGTATTATGATGAGGAAGAAATTTTTGAGTGGTTTCCATATCAGAGATATTTATATTATAATCATCTTTTGATAACTTCTAACATAATTAATATTTATTTTCATTCTTCTTTCCAGAAGTTTTTATTTAAGTACCAAAAAAGCAATAAAGATGAAATACATGGCAATAAGGAGATAGAATATTCATATCTCTCAATAAATAAAAGCAGTTAAGGAACCATGATATGATTCATATTTTTTGTTTATTGACAACTAATGCAAAATTTGAAATAATAATGATTTAACTACAGACTTTGGGAAAATAGTAAATCAGAAACATTGCTGAGTGAGCATTATCACATAAAGGTTTTCTCCTTTGAAACTATGTTAAATATTAAGTAATTTTTTATTTCATCATATTACAGGGGTACAAATGTTTAGGTTACATATACTGCCTTTGCCCCACCCAAGTCAGAGGTTCAAGCATGTCCATCCCCCAGATGGTGCCCATTGCACTCATTAGGTGTGAATGTAACCATCTCCTTCTCCCCCTCCCACCTGCCCGACACCCGATGAATGTTACTACCATATGAACACATAACTGTTGATCAGTTAATACCAGTTTGATGGTGAGTACATGTGGTGCTTGTTTTTCCATTCTTGTGATATGTCACTTAGTAGAATGAGCTCCAGCTCTATCCAGGATAATACAGAGGTGCTAGATCATCATTGTTTCTTATAGCTGAGTAATACTCCATGGTATACATATACCACATTTTATTAATCCACTCATGAATTGATGGCCACTGGGTTGTTTCCACATCTTTGCAATTGTGAATTGTCCTGCTATAAACATTCTAGTGTAGATGTCTTTTTTATAGAATGCCTTTTGTTCCTTTGGGTAGAAGCCCAGTAGTGGGATTGCTGGATCAAATGGTACTTCTACTTTTAGGTCTTTGAGATATCTTCATATTACTTTCCACAGAAGTTGTACTAGTTTGGAGTCTCACCAGAAGTATATGAGTGTTCCTATCTCTCTGTATTCATGCCAACATTTGTTGTTTGGGAACTTTTTGATAAAAGTCATTCTCACTGGTGTTAAGTGGTATCTCATTGTAGTTTTTTTTTTTTTTTTTTTTTTTTTTTTTTTTTTTTTTTTTTTTTTTGTGTTTTGAGACAGAGTCTCACTTTATTGCCCAGGCTAGAGTGAGTGCCGTGGCGTCAGCCTAGCTCACAGCAACCTCAAACTCCTGGGCTCAAGCAATCCTGCTGCCTCAGCCTCCCAAGTAGCTGGGACTACAGGCATGTGCCACCATGCCCGGCTAATTTTTTTTTTCTATATATAGAAGTTGGCCAATTAATATCTTTCTATTTATAGTAGAGATGGGGTCTCGCTCTTGCTCAGGCTGGTCTCGAACTCTTGAGCTCAAACGATCCGCCCACCTCGGCCTCCCAGAGAGCTAGGATTACAGGCGTGAGCCACCGCGCCCGGCCTTCATTGTAGTTTTGATTTGCATTTCCCTGATGATTGCAGATGTTGAGCATTTTCCATATTTTTGTTGGCCAGTAGTCTGTCTTCTTTTGAAAGTTTTTGTTCATGTCTTTTGTCCACTTTTTAATGAGGTTATTTGATTTTATGATATTCAACCATTTATTTATTCATATATTTACTTAACATATATATTCCTTGAGGATTATGTGTGTGTGTCTGTGTGCATAACTATAGATACTTGTGCCAGCTAAAGACCAGTTTGCTAGAAAGTGAAAAATGCCAAATAAAATATAAAAGAAAACAAATATTTAAACATACTGAGTATTTTGAGACTAACAAAAGCAAGGTGTCTCAGCCTTAGAGAAAGAATCTACAAATAAGAAAGAGGGAGACTACAGTAAACTTTGTGGCATTCAATAAAAACATGTCCTTGTGTTTATTTTTTTACCAATTTAGACAGAAAGAAAAGAATATATAGACATAGAAATAGACATACATGGATATGTGTGTGTGCATTTCTTAGTTTTAACCACTAAGACCTAGAAGTAGTAACATTAATGAACAGCTCTAGCCCTCAAATCTTGGATTCACTCCCTTCCTCTTTAAATTGAAGAGGAGCAATGCCTGATTCTCGGAATTCAAATTTCAAAATAATGTACAAAATGACATGCTGGCACTATTCATGCTGGCTGTTCTTGCTTGATGAATTCTATTTACTTAACATTGGGAGAGGCCATCAGCTTAGTGTAACATACGTGGTAACTTTGTAGAAGTTTGCCATTATGAATAGTGTGAACGTGAATGCATTGGAAAACTATAATAGAATGCTTGGCACTGTTGCGTATCACTTTAATATTTGTAATTCTGTGAAATCCTGTCATTTGCCACAACATGGATGAGTCTGAAGGACATTATGTTCAGTGAAATAAGTCAGGTACACAAAGATAAATACCATATGTTCTCACTCATATGTGGGAGATTTAAAAAATTGAGTTCATAGAGAATAGAGAGTGTTATTACAGGCTTGGAAGAGTAAGGCCAATGGGAGGATAGAGAGAGGATGATAAGCAAAGTAACCTTTGTTACAAAGTTATAGCTGTACTTGAGGAATAAGTTCTAGTGTTCTATAGCATTGTAAGGATGAATATGATTAACAATAATTTAGTGTATATTTCTTAAAAAGATAGAAGAGAGGATTTTGACTATTCATAACACAAAGAAATAATAAATATTCCAGGTGATGTGCATGCTAATTATTCTGATTTGATCATCACATATTATATACATGTATCAAAATATCACTTTGTATCCCACAAATATATATAATTTATTATGGGTTAAGTAAAAATAAAAGTAAAAAGAAGTCAAAACTTAATCAATGTGTAATGTTTGTTGAATTAACAAAATTTGTTATTCTGAATTTAAATTAAAATAATCTAGCTTACTTTTTCCCCAGAACTCTTGAGATCTTTGGATACTAGCACATAGAAAAGGAGAAGTAGGAATCATTTGGGTCACCCTAATAATTTAGTCTAGATCAGGATTCTAGAGAAAAATGATAAAGACTTCGGTTGTCATTATATTAGAGACTTAATTCCTGAAGGCAATGTTAGGGAACAAGGAATTCTAGACCATAATGAGAATGAGAATAATTCAAAAGAGGAAAAGGAGAAAACAAAAATGTTTTTGCAAATGCCATCAACTCAGCATAAATTAAAAGAGGAGGCAGATGTATACTCTCATCCAGGAATAGTAAATCAAGACTATCTTAAAATTTTATTGTAGACTGAGCTCTATACTATACTATATATAAGGAAGAAGTAAAAGACTTGGTATATACCCTAAAATAAAGTATTTAATAAGAACATACCTGGTAAATACATAGAAATATATAAATAAGAACAGGTTTACTTAACAAATGTTGAGTGACTACTACATGTGTCTTATCTCATTTAACCACACACTATTCCTGTAAGATAAATATTACTAATTTGATGAATTCTTTGCAAAAACAATAGTGTAATTAAAAGAAATCAGGTAGCCTGATTAAGGTTTTATATTCATTAAGTGACAAATCTATAATGAGAACATATTTCCCCCACTATATCAAGCTACCTTTTAAACAACAAAAGAAAAATTTTGGTTGTTTATTTGTATATATTTTATCTTAATTCCCAAAGTATATTATATGAACAGGAGTATATTAACATGGAAGTGGTATGCTTTATTGATATTTGAAGAACTTAGATATAAGAATTTAAAATTTAAAACATTTAATTAAGTTCATATAAATTAGGGTACCTAATGCATGCCTGAATCTGTTAGTACTTTTGAAAACTGCTATGCTTCCACCAACTTCCTCTCCATTCTGCTTCACTAATTATCATGTTTCTTTTTTAATCTATAAAGACTGAACTTAGTATCCAATTCATAGATACTGCTTTTTAAGGTACAAACTTGACATAGACAATACTGAAATACAAGTGATAACATTTGCAATAAAAAATCTAATTAAAAGACAAAAATGTCTTTCTAAGATATCTTCAAATAAGTGCATGCCACTTATTTCTACTATGAAATATTTCTATGTGTCCTAAAACTTATAGGTTGATATGCTTTGGGTAAGACTTTACAATCCTCAGAATATTAGTAAGGAAAACTATGTCTTTGATATGTTTTTGTGCCATTTCTCTATCTAGAAATTGTCCTAATCCTTAAAAAGAGATTATTAGCTAGCCACTAAAATCTCAGGAGAAAAGCTGTTAACACTGATAGCTACATTTTTTTTTAAATACCATTCACATAGCCAACAACTCAGAGTTTTAATACATTGGAATTGTAACCTTGCTATTACTTAGAAGAGGTGCTATATAGGTTGAAGGACTCTTTGTGTTAATCTTTCTTAGTATATCAGCTAATTTCTTCTTGGATCATTTCTAAAGAAAGTAAAAAAAATCAAGAGAATGAAAACAAAGGTATTATAAAAATGGGTTAAAAGCATTTAAAGTAGCACTTTATTTTTCAAAAAAAATTTAAACCTTTAAATATATAAAAAAGTATGGAAACTTTTAAACAATAGTCATGAAAATATAAAATACATATCTGACAAAAATCCCTCTGGATATTTTATCAAATATGTTTAGATTGGATATAAATGAGGTATTTATTTCACAGTTCTCCTGGGTTGGAGGTAAAAAATTTCTATTCTTCAGGAAATGGAATAAAATAAATTGAGTACAAAGAAGCATTGATATTTATTCATCCATAGCATTCCAACTCAGGAATTAGTTTAGAAAGGTCATCAAAAGATCCCAAATTATCTATGTTTGGTAGAGATACAAAAGCAGGACTGAAAGTCACATTTTTCAAACAATATTTGAATGGATAAACTTCAGAAAGGGAAAAACGGTTCTATTTCTATCCACTGAAATCTCTTTTTTTTTCCAGCTCATTGTTTCAAGTGGCCCACTTAAATTTACTGACTGTATACCAGTTAAATTAATCTCACTCTTCACATCACTTTTCCTCTAGTGTCTCTCCTTTACTTATTCCATAATAACATTCTACATTTTATTCAATGAAATGTGCTATGTGCATGGCACTGAACTAACCATTAGTTGGACTATACAAATTAATTAAAGAATATATTCCTTGCCTTCTTAAAGTTTGCAGTCTAATTATCTTGATATTCCAAAAATGCATTCTCCTTCATTTTTAGGAATTTTCCATATTTTTCTTATTCTCTGAAAAGTTTTAAGATACAGAATTTAATCATTTTTTTTATTACCTAAGCTTCCATTGGCTAACTCAATTTATCACATGTATAATGATTTTCAACTATGTTTCCAAGTCTGAAAAACCTAAAAAGTATATAATAGTTCTTCCCATCAAATAAATTAAATTTTATTCTAAATGATAGGAGTCTATACAATTAAATCAATCATAAGTTAGAAAGGACTAGTGGAATGAAAAGTTTGGAAAAATTCTATGGTACATAACCATGAAGGAAACAGAATTAAAACCATCTGGAAGTTGCAGAAAAATAAATGACTTCCTTTTTATCCAAATGACTTTATGAATGTCTCTTCCAATCCACCATCCTTCTATGGCATTTGCTCCTATATTTTCTTCCATTTTATATTTTGTATTATTTTCTGGCTTTATTTCTCTTCTTTTTCAAATAATTATTTCTTTTAGAGAAATAATTCTTCACAAGATTTTCTCTGATTTAATACCAATAGTTATTATATAATGTTAGCAAGACAATGTTATCTAGCAATTTATAGTTACAAAAATTTCTCCCAACTATAACTTAGGAAAAACATGTCAAATCCCTTGAAAAGTTGCAAGAATAACAAAATGAATATCCATATACTTGTAACTCAATCCATATGTGTTTGTGTGTGCAAGTTTTGTTGAAGTTATTAAAAAATTAATTCTAAATATCACTATGATTCACAGAAATCAGCAAATTAATTATTTCCACAAAGGACATGGCGGTAAATATTTTAGGCTTTGTGAACCTAATACCTGTCTCTGTCACAACTACTAAACTCTGTTGTAGCACAAAAGTAGATGATATATAAACAAATGAATGTAGCCACGATAGGATAAATCTTTAGTCATAGAAACATGTTCATTGAAAAAAAAATTTATATGTCATGAAATATTATTCTTCTGTTAATTATTTCATTCATCCTAAAATGCAAAAAGTATTCTTAGCTTGAAAGCTATATAAAAACAGGCAGCAGGACAGATTCACTGTATGGGATGCAGTCTGCAGACCCCTGTGATTCAACTATAAATATTACTCTATATATCTCCTAATAGCAAGAGCAACGTCCTACATATACACAATACAATTATCACATGTGAAAATTATATTAAATGCATTTTTAAATTGTGCAAGTAATATGAGAATGTAGTACTAAAAAAAAAATCAAACAATTACAAATAAATCTATTGTATGTTAGTTCATCCTCAGATAACCATCATTATCAGTGTGGTATAGATGCTTCCAGATATTTTCCAAAGTAATCCCATAAGTTTATAAAAAAATAAATTTTCATGTGTTTTTCTTGTAAAAGTAAAACACAAGTTTTACTTGTAAATGATGTGACATATAAATGGACAAATAATAGTTCTGCAATTCATTCAATCTCTTTAAAAAGAAACATGCTGAAGATAAAGAAGACAGGTTTTCTTGTAAAACATAGCACTTGCAGACCTCCTGGCAAACAAACTAATGATTTCTCAAGAGGAAATTCCTTACCTCTGGGATGGTTTTATCAGAAGGTTTTTGCTTTTGTTTTTGTTTTAATTATAAACAATCCTAAACAAACAAACGAACAGGCAAAGAAACCTTATCCTTTGATTTATGGGGCATAGTTTCCTGGACCATCTAAAGACAAAAAGAAGATATTTCATGATCTAAATGTTTCCTCTGTGTAACTGAGGTGACTGCATACCTTACTTGGGAACATCATCTATTAACCTTGGACAAAACTCATCTGATGTGGGAAGAAGGGACCTAGTGATACACACAGTATGAGTTGACCTTACCCTGCTTTATCTGTGCCTTGCAATAACTTTTATCTTTAAAATTACTAAGTTTGCAAAAGATCTCTGATTCAAGTAAGTCTGATTTGATGATTCAATACTTTGTGCATTTTTAACTACAATAATGCATTTTTATTTTTCAATTAAATGCATTAGAGATCTTAGTGATTTAATACATGGCAATCTATATCATTCCTTTAACCCTTAGATATGTCATAGTTTACTTAGCCATTTCTTTTTTTTGGTGGACATTTAATCTATTTTTGAGTAGTTTTTAAAAAGCCACAATAGAAACCCTACTTCATTTTATGGGCACATATGTTAGTATTTCTCTAAGACAGTTGATAAGCTAAGAGAAATTGCATTTATGAGGTGCCCACGTTGTAAAATTTAATAGATGTCAAAAATTGTCATCTAAAGTAGTTTTACACTTTATAGATGACAATTTGATATTATTAAATTTTGTATTTTTTATAAATTGGTAGATAAAAAATATGACTTTCTGAAATTGCATATACAATGGGAAGAAGTATAAATTGATACAACTGATTTGAAAAAAATAAGTCTGTAATTAAATAAGTATCTACAAATATTTTCTCCTAAAATTCCTTGAGTACTTATATGCCCTGGATAAATTTGTATATAGTCTTTAGAACATATGTCCAAGTATTTTTTCTTTTTCTTTTTTTTTTTTTTTGAGACAGAGTCTCACTCTGTTCCCAGGCTAGAGTGCCATGGCATCAACCTTGTTCACAATAGCCTCAAACTCCTTGGCCTACATAATCCTTCTGCCTCAGCCTCCTGAGTACCTGGGACTACAGGCACGTGCCACCATGCTTGGCCAATTTTTTCTATTTATTTTTAGTTGTCCAGCTAATTAGTTAGGGTAAAGGGTGCCTCTTTTAGGAAGACTTGCTTGGGAGATCCTGGGGTACTGAAATATTCTAATTCCTGGCTTCATTTGGTTAACATAGGTTAGTTTCACGGCCTCCATAAATTTAAGCTTCAAATATGCATTTTATTCAAGCTTTTGCTTCTCAAAATAAAAGATCTTATGTCATAAGTTTAATTTGCTTTGTCTGATTATTAATGAATCTGAAGGTCTTTAGATCTATTCTTTGATTCTCCCAATGAATGACTATTCATACAGTTTTCCTATCTTTCTATTCAGAAGTTTTTATTTTTCTAAGTGATTTATACATGTCCTTTGGTATATATGTTTGAAGTATTTTTCTTGCCATCTATAAAATTTGTAGTAAAAATATTTTACTAGTAGAAAAAACTTTAAATCAATGTAGTAAAATTAATGATTTTTTTTAAAAGGCATTGATTTTGAGTTTTGATTTAAAAAGCAAAGGAGAGTCATATAATAAGTTACTACATTGTGTATGAGAACTTAGATCAGAAAGGAAGGGCAGTGATCAGTTGGAAATACCTTGATACACATTGCTAATGGGCATGTCCTCTCTCCCTGACAAAAAGAATGCTCTGACTGCAAACTGTCAGCTACAGGAGAATGGACCTCCCTTCTCGACCAGAAAGATGTCTCAGCAAAAACAGTATAGCAGAAGCTCACCTTTAAAAAGGTGTAAGCAAAGTAAAAAAAGAAAGAAAGAAAGAAAGAAAGAAAGAAAGAAAGAAAGAAAGAGTCAACAATCACTTACAGAAGTTACAGCATTCTAAATACAGAGGCCAAAATTTGAAATAAAATAAAAATGGAGGACCTACATGAAAAACAGTAAAGAGGAAAAAGAAAAGGCCTTTCAAATGACTGCAATTAATATCCTAAGAAGCACGTAAGAAGTTATTGCATCCATAAAACAATAATAGAGGAAAGCTGAAAATGAGATCATTAAACAATATATACATTATCACCTCTCAATAAATAATGACTAAGTATATATATATAGTATGAAAAGGGCTGAAATAATCTTCTACATAAGCTAGAACTGAGGTCTTCAACCCAAATGCTGCAGACCAGTATCAGTCCATGGCCTGTTAGGAACTGGGCCGCACAGCAGGAGGTGAGCAGTGAGTGAGCAAGCAAAGCTTCATCTGTACTTACAGCTGCTCTCCACTGCTTGAATCAGCACATAAGCCCACCTCCCCCTCCTGTCAGATCAGCAGTGGCATTAGATTCTCATAGAAGCACAAACCCTCCTGTGAACTGTGCATGTGAGGGATCTAGGTTGTGTGCTCTTTATGAGAATCTAATGCCTGATGATCTGTGGTGGGGCTGAGGCAGTTATGCTAGTGCTGGGGAGCAGCTGCAAATACAGATTGTCATTAGCAGAGAGGTTTGACTGCACAATAATGTAATGCGCTTGAATCATTCTGAAACCATACCTCCACCCCAGTCCATGGGAGAACTGTCTTCCATGAAACCGGTCCCTGGTGCCAAAAAGGTTGGGGACTGCTGAGCTAGAACGCTAAAATGTGGTCTAAAGAATGATACAGATATATTTATTTTTCGACACAACCTTCTGCTTGCACCTCCACTTCTATTTCTCTCTTCCCCATTGCACTTTCTGATCTGCTCGATATAAATTCCATCAACAAAGGGTTCCCTTGTCCTCTGGCTATTGGGTGAATTCAGTGAAATAAAGTGATTTGAATTCAAGGGAAGGCAGAGAGCAAGATCAGGGCATTTTTAATGCTGGCTTCCAACCAGTGACTGGCTTTGTCCCTAAAGCTTAGGTTATTACTCATCTCACACTGACTCTACTCTCTCCATCTGAAGTTCAGTAAATTTGCTCTGTCAATGGCCCTTTAATCCCAGGGGTGATGAAAATCTCCACTCTGAACTAACCAAGGATTATTTCAGTCTCTTGTGCTCTTTCTCACCCCTTCAACAGCTTTGTAAAGAGTCTCCAAACTCTCCATGTGTTATCTTTACTTAATTGCACTATCAGTTTCTTTTTATTACGCTGACTAATATATGAGACTTCTAGTTAGGAAAACAGATAGACTATAAGTATTTTTTTTTCTCATGTTCAAAGCTAGAAGGTAAGTATTTTCTATTAATAATGTGAAGCAACTGAAGTGACAGTTTGGTTTAGAGCTGCACTGTAGAACTACAGCTATTAGAAAATACAGTTTCATTTTTATGACAGTTTGTTCTCTGCTGTCTGGGAGATTTACATTTTTCTTTCCTATGGAGAAGGTCAGAGTATGATGGATTCAACATTAAAAATAACTTTAAATTGTTTAAAGCAAGTATGTCCTACATGATAATATTTGTGAAGGCTTCTATTTTGAAATTCGGCACTTAAGGTCAGTGATTTAGAAATCAAGTCAAAAATCTTGTTACCAAATGAATGCACATGTTGATATTAATAAAATGTTAAGTATTCTGGATGATCATCCAAATCAGGTTTTGACAGCATGCCTAGGGTCTTTGAAAAACCAGCTTTTGGCAATTCCTGGCTCTCCTTTTCATTTTCGAATTTGAAAGGAAAAAAAGCAGAGCAAATGCTAGGTGTCTTACTCCTGGAAACAGGCACGAACTGCATGGAAAACTGCCAAAAATGGTAACAGGAAAAAGGTAGGAACAATTGATTAAAAAATAAAGTTCTTAGACTTTGGTATACCTAGAAGAATATCTAGAGTTGTGCATGAAGTAAGGACCTGAATAAAATTGTTTTCCTAATTCTCGACAGTCCTGGCCCATGAAGTAAATATCTCATATGTTAGATTAAAAGGAGCAGGGTCTCAATATATAGTGTCCTCTTCCACATCCAACTTTTGCTCTTATAAAATATTGATACAAAGAACATCACAGAATTGTGGGAAACTAATACATTTACTCTGATTAAGAGGACGTGGATGAATTTGATTCATATTTATGGCAATTGGGCTTTCTAATACTGAATCCCAAAATTTGTGCAGAAGCAGAGAAAATTGTGTGTTTCCTGTGAGTGCTTTCTAATTAGCAGAAAAAACAGAGGCATACGTTCTTAACAGGTATTTTGACTTTAGAAGAGATTCATAAAGCTAATTTTTATATCCTCCTCTCTTTCATCAACAAAGTATAATTAGGTACAGCATGTCCAGATCGTAAATATTTATGAAAATTGCGTTGTATTTCAATCTCAATGATATCTATTAATATATAGATTTAATTTTTTAGTTATGTATGTCAACTTTTGAGGAAAACATTTAATATTTTAGTTTTTATTGGCATATTTTATCTTTTAATAATCTGTTCCTAAAAAGGCTCCCTAGATTTTTTTGTTCCCCTAACTTCGTAAATATTTGAAGATGACTCTTACTTTCATGTAATTAGGATACTTTAACCTTGTGTAAAACTCTTGAGTTATGTTTTTTCATAGAAATAAGTAGACAGTGTTTCACAGATCTAAAGTTTATAATCCAATAAATTTGGACGGATAAAAACACCCATGTAATCAACACACATTCAAGCTACAGACATTTTCTTTGTTTGAAAACTTCCCTTCTGCCTTTTCTATTTGAATCTCATTCCCACATCACTCAGTTAATTTTCTTTTATTTCCATCCTAACTCACAGCATTATAAAATCATATCCATGTTAATTGTGAATCTAAATATCAGACAATGGCTTTGGAATACAATAGTCTCTTCTTATCAGCGGGGTTAAGTTCCAAGACCCCCAATGGATACCTGAAACTGAAAACAATACTGAACCAGACTGCTGTCAATGTAAACAACATTTTCTGTTCATGTCTTCCACCCATAAATTTACTGTCTTTTCTATCTTAACTAACCACTTATCATATACTGTGGCTGTAACTCTTGAGGTGCTACAGCAAAACTAGCTCAGTTATCTTTTTCTTTCTTCATAACTTCATGGATAAAAGGATCCTTCTTACTGTAGATCTTAGCAACCTCAGTATGTGATTTTTTTTTCTTTCACTTTTTCACTTAAAGGAAGCACTTTATGGCTTCTCTCTGGTGTATTCAAATTATCAGAATCACTACCTTTGGATTTTGTGACCATTATTAAATAAAATAAGGGTTACTTGAACACAAGCACTGTGATACCAGGACAGTTGATCTGATAACCTAGATGGCTACTAAATGACTAACAGGTGAGTAACAAATATAAGTGATCCTCCTGCCTCAGCATCATGAGTCGCTGGGATTATAGGTGCCACTGTGCCTGGCACCATTTGTTTACTGATTTACTTGTTAATGAATATTTGGGTCATATTCAGCTTTTAGGTATTACAGAGAAAACCACTATGAACATTCACAAACAATTTGTTTTTCATTTTTTTTTTTTTTTTGGAGGGGAGTAGGTGAGGGGATACCTAGGAGACAAATGGCTAGATTAAGTGGTAAGTATAATATATGCTACTTTACTAAGAAACTGCCAAGCTACTTTCCAGAGTGGTTGACCACCAAAAATATATCAGAGTTCTAATTCCTCCGTGTTCTTAGCAACACCTGGCACAGTCAGTACTTTTTTTTTTTTTAAAGATATTCCAATAGGTATTAGCAGTATTTCAATATAGTTTTTAATTTACATTCCCTAATGACTAATGATGTTGAGATCTTTTTGTGTCCTTATTTGCCATATATATCTTCTAGCATGGCATGCATGTTTAGGTATTTTGCCTTTTAAAAAATTGTTTGTTTTTTAATTTTTGACTTTTGACAACTTTTATATATTCCTTAAAAAATCATTTATTAATGCATTGAGGGTCCCTAAAACCACCCATCAGGCTGAATGATTCACTAGAATGACTCACAGGACTGAGAAAAGCTATCATTATATATTCAGTGTTATAATTTATTACAATGAAAAGATATAAATTAAAAACAACATAAGAAAAAGGCCTATGGGGAAACATTCAGAAGAAACCAGGTGTCTGCTTCCAGTGGAATACCACAAGAACACATTTAATTCTCCCAGCAACAATATGCAAAACACATTAAAGTATTGACATCCAGGGAAGCTTGTCTAAGCTTTGGTCTTCAGAAGTTTTATTGGGCATCAGACATGTAGGCCTGTGGCACCCACATGACTGATCTCAGCCATTCAGACTTCAGTATCTCCCAGAAGAAACACAAGTATTCACTGTAAATTATCTTGCTGATAAATTTATGTGATAAAATGGGTACATCATGGTCCAAGACCTCAGCCATTCAAAAAGAGCTGTTCATTGTGGTCTAAGGCCAAAGACATACAAAAACACTTTCATCAGGCAGAATATGCCCATGGGCTCAGAGGTTTTCTTCCACAAGCTAGCCAAATGCCAGTCCTAAAGATAAACTTTTCTTTGGAATGTGCAGGGTGTGAGCAAAGTAGTCCTGATGAGTTAATGCTTTCTCGGCCAATTAGATATATGCTTTAAAATGTTTTCTCAGTCGATAGCTTTTCCTTTTATTATCTTAACCATTCCTTTTGAAGAGCAGAAATTTTAATTTTAAAGTTCAATTTAATTTTTTGTTTTATGAGTTGAAATTTTAATGTAAATAATACTTATTTGCTTCCACTAAGGTCACAAAGTTTTTTCTTATGTTTACATCTAGAATTTTAATAGATTTAGATGAATTAATTTTTTGTAGATGTTTCCATTTGGTACAAGTTATGGATCAAAGTCCATTTGTTTTTCTATTGAGCTTATGGATGCTCAATTGTACTGCATTTCTTCTTTTGAAAACTCTTTCATGTCTTTAAAGTCCATGCTTTCTCTATTGAATTGACTTACTTTTTTTTTTTTTTTTGAAAATTAACTATATGTATAAATCTATTCTTGGATTTTCTATTCTGTTCCACTGATCTACTTATCTTTCTTGAAGGCAATGCCATGCTGTCTTGACTGCTTCTAAACCGTGAACAATCTCCCTGAATTTTGTCTTTCATTTGAGATGTCTAGAAAGCATACAGGTCTAGAAATGAGAATTTTGTCTATGTATATTAGTGATTCTTTAAGTAGAAA
The DNA here is from genome assembly GCA_008750895.1 of Mirza zaza. NCBI lineage: Eukaryota > Metazoa > Chordata > Mammalia > Primates > Cheirogaleidae > Mirza > Mirza zaza. The sequence goes on from VSMD01003630.1 coordinate 91,194, forward strand.
TGATGGATCTGATTACAGTGATTAAAATTACCCAGGGAGAACATATAGAGTTTAGTCCAGATCCCTGATTCAGCTTTCACACTTAGAGGGAGACTAGAGGAAGATCAATCTGCAAGTGAATTTAAGAATTAGTGACAAAATCATAAGAGTTAAATTAGGCCACTGTGGTGTTACTGAAGCTAAAGAAACTGAGAGTTGCTTTTGAGAAATAATCATGAAAATGACTAGGTTATATCATTGGATTTAGCAACATTTTCTCTTTGGAAACATAAATATTACAAAAAATTACTTTAAAAAAATCCTATCATTTGAGTCTTATGCTATCTAGCACATCTAAGCATATAAGATGTAAACATAGGTTTACTTCTATAACTTATCTATTATAGTTTTAGGCAACCTTCCTTATTCTACTGAAAGTATGCTGGGTTTTAACCACTTATGATAATGTACTTTGGAGATTCAAAGGATTTGTTTTTTGTTGTTGTTGTTTGTTTTGTATTTTTCTTGCTTTTATAATGGGAGACAATATTGGATTTAAGCAATAGCATACTGCTTTAAACTTTCAAGTTTTTTCTTTCCCTTTTTCTCAAATGATGACATTTTATCGTGGATCTCTGAAAATGACCTTGAAAAATTTCAATGGAAATCAACAGTCACTTATCATGTTTAGAGTATAAGAACTAAATATCACCTTACAAGATCCATCAAATTGAGCTTTGATGAGATTTTAATTGCTGTACTAAAGCCACTTAAAAAGTTGACAAGCAGGCCAGACTCACTTATTTCTACAGCTACACATAGTTTTTAAAAATGGACTTGACTATACGCCCAAACAGATGATTATAATTCAATGTCCTTCAACACCACAAATTGAAATGATATCATGTGGATCTTAGTCCTTTCCAATTCGGATTAAAAATATCTTCTGGTTAAATCAATCACATACAGACTTATGGCATGATGTCAACTTAAAATAAGAAAATTTTCTTTGAGTTAATAAGTTGAAAGTTGACTGCAATAATAATTCTTAGCAATTTCAGATTTGAAGTTGAGAAGAAGACTTAATACAAATTCATTTATCTGATTTTGCTGTGGCAATGTCACAAATAATAGAAATATGGCCTCATTTTTCCTAAAGGTTTTGTCCATGCTCTTCATTTATAGTGTAAAATATACTCAAAATACATAAAAAATTTTCTTTAAAATATAATAAAATGAAGAATTCAACTGAAAAATCAAACATTTTTGCAACAGTTTCTAGATATTGTTCCAGGTGGGTGACACAATCTATGTATTCCCATGAAAGTAACAGACATATATCAAGGATAACTATTATAGAATGTTGAAAGCTACAATCTAGAAATATAAAAAAAAAAAATTCAGTAAAATGTAGGCAGATTGATATGAGGATTGGATTAAACTAGAATGACTAAGAAATTCTCAATTGATTCACTAAATACAAAAGAAAAGTATATCTAGGAGTTAAATATTAAGTAACCTGAGGTAGATTCTCCACAAAACTCTAACCAGAGAAGCAAGTGTCAGGTGTTATACAAGAAGCAAGGTCTGAGAAACAAATTTAGCACTGTAATCTACACAGGAAACAAATAAAATATCCACATTATTCTTAACTTTACCTTAAAAACAGCATAGTACCAAAAACTTCAGAAACACTGCTAGTCCCTTCCCAACATGTTGTGCGTTTTAGGACATGAATGGAAAAAAGAGATCCACATAACATTGGTGTAAATATTTCAATATTGTAAATCAAATTACTCCAGTGATCTGACCTTCATTTCTACCTAGGTTCCTAATGGCCATGTCCTGTGCACCACCTTCTGGAGGCAAAGGAGCTTTGCTGACTCCCAATGTCATCCCTGCTAATTGAGGTCCTACTAGTATTGCATATAGGCTTGAGGGGAGCCACGAGTCATCTATCTCAAGCAACCATGATACAGGAAATGATCAGGCCAAGCTCCTGCAGGATCTAGGGTGGACATGCTTTTCTACTTTGCACCTTACCTTTCTGACCTAGTATTTTAAGACATTTCTAAGTGATGAAGAAAATTATAAGAATCAAACAGAAGGAAGGGAGAGAGATGAAGCTCAGTTACCTGAGAAATTTGTTCTAGCTAGAAGCCCCAATTTGGTGTAATGACACTATTGAATCTCAATAAAAAGAGCCTTCTGTCTCTGGTAACCTGGACAGGGTTTGTGGTTTTCTCCTCTACACACGCATATGCTCTCAGCTGCATATCCTTTGGCTTTGGCTTTGGGGAACCAAATCAGCTCATCCTTTTGCTATGTTTTCTGTTTAGTACTGAACTTTCAAAAACAAAACAAAAGATTCTTGTTATGAGAATGAATAGGAAAAAAGTCTCTATGTTTAGATATTTGTGATACATGGAGCCCTCTAAAGCCTCACTGCTAATGAAGACAATTATTTCGGTTAACTTAATTTGTCTATTAACTTATCAGTTAATAATTACTATTTATTCTGCTAGAAATTCCCCATGGTGCAATTGTTTTTGGCTATAGTTCCTTCCTTTCTATGTATGTGTTACTGCTGGTATGCAGAATACAGCATCCCAAGGGCGTCCGCGTTTTTGAATTTGTGAGTATGTTAGTTGCATGGCAAAGGAGAGTTAAGTTCTAGATTGAATTAAATTGAATTAAATTTGTTAATCGGTTGATCTTAAGATAGGAAAGTCATCCTGGATTATCCAGGTGGTCCCAAGATAATCACAAAGATCTTTACAAATAGAAGCAGGAGGCAGAAGAAGCAGTTAGAGTGATAGGATGTGAGTAGCTCTCAAACTGCCATTGCTGGCTTTAGAATTCTTTAAATTTGTTTTATTGATACTTAATAATTCTATATATTTGTGGGATACAGTGTGATGGTTCCATACATGTATATATTGTGTTAAATCAAATCAGAGTATTTAATGTAGTCATCACCTTATATATTTGTCTTTTCTTTGTGGTGTGAACATTCAAAATCCTCTCTCCTAGCTATTTTGAGATACATAATGCAATATTGCTAATCATAGTCACTCTGACTCCACGTCTGGTTCTAAAGATGGAGGAAGGGGACATTGGGCAAAAAATCTGGGCTGCCTCTCCTTAGTGAAAAGCCAAAGGAAGTTAATTCTCCTCACTGAACTCCCAGAAAGAACTAGCCCTAACAACATCTTAATTTCACCCTGGTAAGACCAAGTAAGATTTCTGACTTACAGAATTATAAAATAATAAATTAGTAATGTTTAAGCCACTAAGTTTCAGATAATTTCACTAAAACTTGAATGGAATTTACTTTTTTTGCTCTTTTTTATTTCTTTATGCTTGCAAAATTTAAACAAAGATTAAAAAAATCCTCTGCAAAAGATCATGCAATTCTTACTTCTGGTAAAGAATTTCTTTAACTTATCTGTAAGAATGAATAACAACAAAACACACAGAATCCTCATAAATAATATATTATTTGAAATAAGGAATCTAATGTGAGAGCCAAAAGTCAAATAGACCCTTTTCTATGAAATTTAGACCTACTATAATATACAGGAAAACTATTAACTGCATTCTTAGCTTAAGTAAGGAACACATTACATCTATTAAACGAGAGTTGGTTTTCAAAAAGAAAATAACAATATGATAAGAAATATGTGTTCCAAGTTAAACTATACGTTTATAAAATCATAATAAAGTGTGCAATGGGATAGTGAATATACAAATGGAAACTGCAGCAATCTGCATCAATGAATGGAAGATACTTTGAAAAATGTTTGCATTCACTTAAGAATATATATTATTCTAATTGTATACCAAAATGTACTATGCACCAATTATAGCATTATGACCAAAAATAAACCCATTGCTGGTTCTTACTGTATTTATTGTCTAGAGGGGAGGTAGATATTAATTAAATAATGGGAAACTAATTGTAAAATATCACTGCTAATTGTGATAAGTTTAGAAAACAAAGCATGACACAGAAAAAGCATATAATGAATAATTTGGCATATAGATCATCTGAAAGAGAGTAATTACAATGATGGAATAAGCAATTTTTTCCTGTTCAAGTGTGGAAGATAAATAATGAGAAGGCTTAGGGAGAGCAAGAAGAGAGTGGAGTCCACAGAGTGGCAGTCTTCAACAGTTTAGAAATCAGTACCTGAAGGTCATGAACAAGTAGTGACTGATGAAATGGAAGGTAAAGATGATCAAAGAATAAAATATTTTGAATTATTTTTTACATATTGAAAAACAATTGCTGTCTAGAATAGAGGAGAAGGAAGTCATTAACAATTATGGCAGTCAAGAAATTGAGGAGTAAGCTTTGGAAGAGTTACCGATTAGAGATTAAAGTGATAGAGAAAAATGACAAAGTTTTTGGAAGACAGAATATCTTTGGAAGCAAAAAGGAAAAGTTGTCAAAGTGGAAAAAGAAACCAAAAAGCTTTGAAAAAGCACCCAGAAGTGGAAAGCTTGTTGTAGACATCATGAGTAGTAAATTGATAAATTTCATTGGTGATGTTTTTTGGTTTGTTTCTTTGCAAAAGGAAATAAATAACAATAAGAGCCTAACAGCTAAAAATTAAAACCAAAATCACATATACCCAACATCATTAAGCACAGGAAGCAGAATAGACAAAAAAGTAACAGTACGTCGAAAAGTTTATTGAGAAGATTATATTTTCCAACCACATCAGGGCGGCCAGTTTTCATTAAAAATATGGAAGAGTTTGCCAATCAGAGGCATTCAAGACCCATCAAGATGTGGGACGGAGAACAGGAGATTCATTTTGGCAGAGAAGCAGAGCTATATGATGATGAAATTGACAGAGATAAATAGGAACATGAGGCATAGAATTTCAGTCCTAATAGGCTCTTTAAGGAGCAAGGATAATTGTTCAATTGTGACTTTTCAAATACTTCCTCTGGTATTTTTAGTGACTTCAGACATTGTTCTGATAACTTTTAGGCTGCTACTCCCTGGAATACCACTCAAAGTAATGTGCTTATGAGGATTTTGCTTAATGAAAAGTCCTATAATGCTTCGACACATGGAAAACTGTCCATTATTATATGAAACAAAATCGATATACGTAGAAGTTGTGATTACTGGTATTTTTCTCATCCTTTTTCAACATTAATGCTTTCTTCATAATGAAATATATAGCTGTTTAGAGTGATTTTTAAAGTAAAATTTTATTAAATTTAAAGAGAACAAAGAATTATTCCATTAAATAAAGGCAATGAATGAATATTATGCTTAATATTGTAATATTTGTTTCACATTATTTGTAAATTTGGTCTACTGCTTTGAAATTTGCAGGAATGCTGCATATGTACAGCTTAATGTAATCATTTCCTAACTATGCTCTGTTCAGCTAACCCAGTTTTAAAAAAATTAGCTCAAATTTTGTGTATTTTATTTGTTTCTGTTTCTAGGTTAAATACAGTTTGAAAAAAGTGTGTTAGAAAATTTGAAAATTTTGAAAATCACTGGCTTATTAGAAAATGTGTTTTGTTCAAAGACATGAGCTCTCTCTCTAGCTTAATTTAAATATTAGTTTAATACCAATCTCTGTTCTGGTTTTCCCATTTCTAAAATATGTACATAAAACATTTCACTCCTCTTATAAGAATTAAACATTTTTAAGGTTGGAATTTAGTACAGAACTGTGATATGACACATATTTATATATATTAAAAAACACTATCTGATTCAATTTCTAAAATGAAAAATAACTCTAAAATAAAAAATATGACAGATATTCAGTTTTTCTTATGGCCTCAATTTATTTTTCTTTCAAAATCTTACCATTGCTGTGATATCAACTGACGTATGTATTGGTGGATTGATTTATTCACTTGCAGTTGTTGTCTTTGTGAGTCTTATCTTTATATCTTTAAAAATCTAAATAGTATAAATAACATACAACAACAGTAAGTTGTGACAATCAAACTCTAAGAAACTTCCACCTAGTAATTGTACTGATTGTTTATGGTATTCATTTTGTTAAAATTGAGTAAAACCATATTAATAAACGTGTTTTCCATTTTCTTTGTCATTTCCAAATATCTTAGTCTACATAACAGAGAGCGTTCTTATTTTTCTAGAATTTTACAAATCAGGGATAATCATTCAGCTGTGATAGGGTTATTTTTGTGGTGCTTTGAATGATTTCTTGATGCCAGTAAGTTTCTCAGAGTGATATCAAAGTGCTAAGAGTTTAGAACTACTTTGATATGTTTACAAATAAAAAAAATTATTTCTTTCAGATAGCCGTGAGAGAATAACTTTTACTATGCTCTAACTTCTTAAAAGTCACATTTAAAATATATAACTGCCAGTGATTCAAAGTGCAGCAGGTACATAAATGGACATTGCTTCTCCATGCAAATATAATGAAAATGAACTTCCATATTTACAATATTAGCAGTATTAAATGGCTCTAAGATTGACTATATTATCTTTTGATTTTTTAAAATGTGTATTATCTTTGCAAAGTCAAATGCCCTTTAAAATTCTCCTTTTTAATTTTTAATCATTAACTATTTATGTTTTCAGTACATTAAAATGGCTGATTATAGGAAAATATTGGGCCCATATATGACCAGCTACATGATTTGCAGGACTCAATGAAAAATGAAAATGAAGGTTGTGTTTTATTCAAAATATTAAGAATTTCTATATGGCAACAGCAGAGCATTAAACCAAGTATGAGGTAATTATATACATGGTATCCTGTGTGACTGTATGGCTCATGCAAACATGAAGCCAGGTCTGAGCCCATATCCAGATAGGTAAATCTTAATGATTCTAAAAACTAGGTAAAAGAGAAAATACATTTTATGTGTGAACAAAAAAATTTGAATTAAATTGGCAATGACATTGAATTTGTCCTCAGAATAACAACTTGTATTTAAATGTAATTTCTATATGAATTTTTAAAAGAAAAATGATTTTTCTAAGATAGTTTCTGAAATATGGAAATTATACTAAACTTATAATTTAAAACATTTAAGAGATAATATATGGCTACATTATTGAGTTAACTAGAAAGATCAAAATAAAATATATAATCAAAATTGCTCTTCTTATTTTTAAACTATCTGTATTATATTGAACAAAAAAGATCTGGAAACATAAATGCGTATTTTAACATGTAAAAAATATTTTCTTGCTTTTTATAAGCCTGTTTTAGCAGTGTGGGAGCTTATCTCTGACCCACCTCTGCTTGGACAAGCCAGTAATGTTGCCGACAATTTGTAATTTTACCCAAAATGCTTTGCAATAAGGCATGCATTGACTCTTAGATGGTTTGACCTACTAAGAATTTGCAAAAGAGAAAAGCATTGTCCTTCTGGCTGAACTTTATGACTGTTCTTTTCTGTCATGTGCATATTTACCTGACCAATCTGTTTTACTCACTGCTTTAAATTATCAGGTGAAATTACTTTGAAACACAACTGATGGGTTGTCTGTTTTGAACACATGTATATGTTACAAATGCAAATGTATGTATGTATTTTACAGCTATATGTTTTACAGTTATGCAGCTTCAAGAACTGACTTATATCTATCTGCTTTTTATTCACTTTTTAAAATTAGGCTACTGATGCATATTAGAATTTAATTACACCAATTAGTACTGCCACATCAGACATATGATGTGCCTTCAATTAAGAAGTACCTAATGGGTATTAGTACAATTTAGCTTCATAATTAAAGTTCTAAGAACAGCACAAATTAAACATTATGATTACAAAACATTAAAAATCTACTGGTGAAATTAAAGCTGAATATTTTAGCTTCTCTTTTCTAAGCTGATTTTTGAAAAGAAAATCAGGATTATGTAAAATGCAATTCTATTATTGAAGCATTCTTAATTAAAAAGAAAATTATACACATGTAGACATATGTGTGTGTGTGTGTGTATATATATAAAGTAGCCAACATAACACTTAATGTCATTCTAAAGAGCATTAAAGGTAATCATTTCGGAATTTGATTTTATTGGTTTTTTTGTTTTTGTTTTTCATATAAATATTTAATATCAGTGGTCACCTCTCAGAACTGCTTCATCGAGCATAGAAAACAGGCAGCCCCAGCTACTGCTTCTTCTATTGTATGATTATTTTTTCACTCAGGCCATATTTTTTCATGCTGCCCTTGGCCAATGACTGAGCATTTTGGAAGTATTGGTAAAGAATTATTTTTAAGAATTGTGAGAGTCTTCCAACAGAAGATTTTGGATTGAAGAGTCCTATTATTTTGGCTAAAGATTACTAAAACTATGCTGTGGCTTGCGACTCTTTTGTACTAATCCACTTTCCTTCTCCCTTTTCTTTCCAAAGGCCAGCCTATGACCCTCTGAAAACTCCCTGCACTTATTCCTACTTTCTCTCCTTAACTCTTAACAGCCATTCCCCCCATAATCTTTTGTATGACTTATAAGTGCCTCGTGTTGGATTCTCACTCTTACCTAATAAAATACCCTATATGAAATGCATACATATATGCATTTAACAATTTTTGGCACTCTTTTAGAGCATTGATTATTTTAACAAATATCATCTTAAGAAAGACACCTTTAAATAACTATAAAAATACTTTCCTATGTATAGTACTTTGAATTTTCTTCAAAAGAAATAGATTATTGGGAAAAAGGTGATAAATGTAGCAACTTTTATCTCTCTGAAGTTTTATTCATTAGAGTAATTTGTCTTCCCTTCCTTCACACAGTAACCTATGGCAGTGATTGCTAAAAATATTTCAATGTAGGTTTAACTCTTAGCAGTTTTTTACTAGTTTTGCAGATATGGCTTTTAAAATGGTTTATGGATAAGCCAAACAAAGGACCCTCTTCACTGAGCTAGTGATTTTATTGTTCTGTTTTTGATTTGTTATATTTTTTAAGTGAAAAGGCAATTTATATCTTATTTGTAAGTCTTCCATTTTCATCCTTAAGGACTTCGTTTGTAGGTTACCAATATCCCTGATCAGTTCAGGTATTTAAAAAATATAGTCTATTGATTGAGCAGTCACACATAAGTTCTTTTATTCTTGCAGTCTATCAATCATATTTCACACATATCTTCTGGTCCAAGATTACTATTTTCCTGAGATTATTGATAGAATGGGGTAGATAATCTGGTCCTTTCTTTGTATAACATGATATACAATGTTAGTTCCACCCAGTTCTTTCCCAATTAAATGTACTTTACAACAAAAGACTTCTCATTTGGCTGAATGGAAACATGAGAGGAATTTGTAATTTAAAATCACTGTGTACCTTAGAATTTTTAAAATATGTTTTGTCCATTTCAGATCCCAAGATATTTCAAGCAGTATGTTAACATTCATACATTAACATTAGGAAAGAGTCATCAATGATAATTTTCCATTTATAATTCAGGGAGCCATATAATTATTCAATCTTTTGTGACCTCAGATTTTGGGCTTCAGTCAGAAAGAAAAACTTAGTTATGTAATGCTCAGCTTCTCAATTCTGTAACTGAAATCACTAGATTTAATTATTTCACTTTTTTCTAGTCTTTCTAAAATATTAAAATTTCTACAAAGAAACAAACAATAAAGTTTAGAAATAGGTTGAAAAGGGACTTAAGTAGGAGAAACAAGATCTAAGTGCAAGGAGTCTGGATCCAAAGATAGGCGTTTCTCCACATGCTATCTATTAAGAAAAAAAAAGAACTCCAAACACAAAATCAAGAATATAGTTGCCTCTGAGAGGGAGACAATGAGTAAATGATAGCTGCAAAATTATTGATACTATTTTTTTTCTTAAATTTGGACTGTATGTTCACATGTGTTCATTCTATTAATGTGTCTCACAGCTTAATCAAATATTAAACATAGAAATAAAATACACTGAGTTAAGGTAATTAACAACACACTGCAACAAAAAACAAGAATGGGATTAAATACAGGCATGATCTTTATAAGGATGGATTATTAGTATGTAAATAGATAACATTTAGTTCAAGAAATCACAAAACCCACTCTATTTTAGGCAAAAAAAAATACAATGGAATAAATTAATTTTACATCTTGTAAGTAAGGGTCTACCAAGGTCAATTCATAATATCACATAACAATGTGATAAATACATAAAACACAATAAAATTCTTAAATCTATAAAAAATAAAAGCAGTTAAGGACATAGAATTTATTTAAGTTCAAAACATAATGTTCGTTAGGCATATATCATTTTCCGAAAGTTTAGAACAACCTGGATTATTTTTATTACCATTAATTATTGCTAAGCATACTGAAATTTCATATTAATATTATTTTTAACCTTTCATTTGTATAATAAAATTGGTTATAATTGAGGAAGATGGAAAAAAATAAACTATCCGGTAAATAATTAATGATTTTCTAGAAAGATTCAATCTATAAACAAGCAGTAGCTATTGCTCCTTTCTTTTACTGACTGTGTTGTTACATATGTAGAAGCAATTCAGCTTATAGATCCTAAGTTATGGTACAGATCATATTTGCATAAGCATAGTATATTTTAAGAATAACAAAGGAAAGATATTGTATAATTAAAAATATAAATAAATATATTACTTAATGTAATGGCTTATTACATATTCCACCTGTTTATATGAGTCTTTACTGCCATGAATGAACTTGCATGAATTTCTAGAGTGAAACTTGTTTCATTAAATATTACAAAGTCTTTGGCTGTGACCAAATATAGTACTATGGATACTATATAAAGACACTGTACTATCTACTAAAAAAGCACCACTTAATTTCCATTTGCTGTATTTTTTTAAAATTTCAAAATATTGGAGGGGTACAAATGTTTTTATTACATGTATACGTTGTATAATGCTTAAGTCAGGGCTTTTAGTGTGCCTATCACCAGAATAATGTTCTCTGTACCGAGTAGATAAGATTTTACCCCTAACCACATCCCACCTTCCCCTCTTCTTGGTTTCCAATGTTCTTTACATCTCTTTGTACGTGAGTGTGTCCATCACTTGGCTCCCAATTAGTAGTGAGTACATGTGGTGCTTGTTTTTCCATGTCTGAGATACTTCACCTAGGATAATGGTCTTGAGTTCCACACAAAGTGCTTGTAAAAGACAACATTTCATTACTTTTTATGGCTGAGTAGTACTCCATTATAAATATTTTGATACACACACACACACACACACTACATTTTCACTATCCACTCATGCTTTGATGGGCACTTGGGTTGATTCCATATCTTTGCAACTGTGCATTGTGCTGCAATAAACATTCCAGTGCAGGTGTCTTTTTGATAAAGTAAGTTCTTTTCCTTTGGGTAGACATCCAGTATTGGGATTGCTAGATCAAACGGTAAGTTTACATTTATTTCTTTAAGGAATCTCCTTTTTTTATTTTTTCATAGAGGTTGTACTAATTTTCAGTCCCAGCAACAGTGTATAATTATTCCTTTCTCTCTGCTTCCATGAGAGCATTTAGGGTCTTTTGACTTTTTAATAATGGTCATTCTGACAGGAGTAAGGTGGTATCTCATTGTGGTTTTAATTTGCATTGCCCTGATGATTAGTGAGGTTGAGCATTTTTTCATATGTTTTTTGGCCATTTGTCTAACTTATTTTGAAAAACTTCTGTTTGTGTCTTTTGTCTACTTTTTGAGGGACTTGTTTTTTTCCTGCTGATTTCTTAGAATTCTTAGTAGATTCTGGATACTAGCCCTTTGTTGAGTGTTTAGTTTGCAAATATTTTCTCCCATTTTGTAGGATGCCTGTTTACTCTGTTAATAATTTCCTTTGCTGTGTAGAAGCCCTCTAATTTAATTGTCTCATTTATTTATTTTTGTTATTACTCTATGTGTCCTTGAAGACTTAGTCATAAATTCTTTGAGTAGGCTGATTTCTAGAAGAGTATTTCCTACATTTTCTTCTAGAATTTTTATTGCTGCACACTATACATTTAAGTCTTTTTTAACTTGAATTAATTTTTGCATATGGAAAGAGATAGGAGTTATTCTTCTGCATGTGGCTATCCAGTTTTCCCAACACCACTTATTGAATAGGGCTTCCTTTCCCCAGTTTATGTTATCTGCTTTGTCAAAGATCAGTTGGTTGTAGGTAGATGGGTTCATTTCCAGGTACTGTAGTCTGTTCCATTGGTCTATGTCTATACTTCTTTGCCATTACCATGCTATTTTGGTTATTATAGCCTTGTATTATAATTCAAAGTCAGGTAATGTGATGCCTCCAGATTTGTTCATTTTGCTTAAGATCGCTTTGGCTATTCAGGCTCTTTTTTTTATTGCAAATGAAGCTTGGAATTATTATATATTTTCTGGAAATGTGAAATATGAAGTTGATATTTTGATGGAGAGTGAATTGAATCTATAAGTCACTTTGGACAATATAGGCATTTTAACATTGTTGATCCTACCAATCCATAAACATGACATATTTTACCATTCGTTTGTATCATCTATGATTTCTTTCATCAGTGTTTTATAGTTCTCCTTGTAGAGATCTTTCACCTCCATGGTAAAGTATATTTCTAAGTATTTTATTTTCTTGTAACTATTGTAAATGGTATGAAGTCCTTGATTTAAATCTCCACTTGACTGTTATTAGTGTATAGAAATGCTACTGATTTGTGTACATTGATTTCATAACCTGAGACTTTGCTTAATTCATTTATTAATCTAGGAGTCTTTTGGGTGAGGCTTTAGGGTTTTCTAGATACAGGATCATATTATCAGCAAACAGGGATAATTTGACCTCCTCTTTCCCAATTTGAATGATATTTATTTATTTTTCTTGCTTGATTGTTTTGGCTAGGACTTCCAGTACTATGTTTAATAGAAGTGGTAACAGTGGGCACCCTTGTCTTTCTCTACTTCTTAGAGGAAATGCTTTCACCTTTTCCCCATTCGGTATGATATTGGCTATGAGTTTCTCATATTTGGCTATAGGCTTTTATCATATTGAAATATGTTCCTTCCATGCCTAATTTGTTGAGGGCTTTTATGATGAAAGGGTGCTGGATTTTGCTGAATGCTTATTCTGATTCAATTGAGATGATCTATTGAGGTCTTTGTTGTTGCTTCTGTTTATGTGGTGAATCATGTTTACTGATTGGTGTGTGTTGAACCATCCTTACATCCCTGGGATGAAACTCACTTGATCATGGTGAATTTTCTTTTTAATGTGCTGTTGAATTTGGCTTGCCAGTATTTTGTTAAGTATTTTTGCAACTATGTTTATAAGGGATATTGGCCTGCAGTTTTCCTTTGTTGTTGTATCCTTTCCTGGCTTTGGTATAAAGGCGATAATTGCTTCATAGAATGAATTGGGGAGGATGCTCTCCTTCTCAATGTTATGGCATAATTTCTGAAGTATAGGTACTGATTCTTCTTTGTAGATCCGGTAGAATTTCACTGTGAATTAGTCTGGTCCAGGGATTTTTTTTGGGGAGTGAGACTTTTTTATTACTGCTTGATCTTGCTGCTCATTATTGGCCTGTTTGGGATTTATATTTCTCCCTGATTCAGATTTGAGGGTTTGTTTCCAGGAATTCATCTATTTCCTCTACGTCTTCCAGTTTATATAGAGGTATTCATGGATGTTATTTTGTATTTCTGTGACATCATTTGTAATATATCCTTTTTCATTTCTCATTGAGTTTATTTGATTATTCTCTCTTCTATTTCTGGTTAATATGGCTAGTGTTCTATGAATTTTGCCTTTTTAAGGAACCAACTTTTTGTTTCATTGATCGTTTGTATTGTTTTTCTGTTTTCCCTTACATTTAGTTATTTTCTAAGCTTTATTATTTCTTTTTTTTCTGCTGGCTTAGTGTGTGCTTTGCTCTTTTTTTTATGTTCCTTGAGATGTGATATCAGGTTGTTAATTTGTGATCTCTCAATCTTTTCCACTTTTATATTTCATGTTTCTTATCATATCTTCATACTTATACTAAATAATTCAATAAATTCACATACAACCATCATCCATATTCATTAATTACCATGATTTTGTTTTAATTGGTGTGTTTTTACAGGAATTTACAAATTGCTGATTTGCTATTTTGCTGTCTTTTGCCAAATTATTTTAATAATATTTCTCAGAATGTTATTTTAAACCTTATATACTTAAAGATACATCTCTAGAAAATATAGATAATTTAGTAACATATTTTTATAAAAGAAGGGTTTTTTTTCCTTAACCCCCCCCCCCGGTCAAATATTGTTTGCTATTGATGAACATAGTTAGCATCTGCTTTTATTATATATTTGAGAACATAATTTGGGAAAAAATGTCTGACACATAGTTCATGCTCAATGAATACTTTTACCTATTCAAGTAATCTATCTAAAGGAAAAAATGAAACCTATATCTGTTTATCTTTCTCTAAGTCATCTTATAATACATTTACACTCTGAAATCCTTTAAACTGTTCTTAATATTGGTCTCAAGTACCTGTTTCCTGACTCATTTCAATCTCCTCAATAATCAAGTACAATAGAAAGGATAAAATAGACCTTATGATTGATTATAGAAATAAAAGTGGAAGAAAAAATAACCTAGATTTTATAAAAATACAGACACATAAAAACCTTAAAATGATAGAGACCATAATCAATTAATTAAAAGCAAAGTTATTTTTGAGAATTCTTCTAGTCCTGGGTTTTATTAATATAGCAGTGAACACAGTGTATGCCTTCAAAAAGCACAGTCTGATGTGAATATAAATTAAAGGTAACATAAGCATATAAAATAAAGTGTGATAATTACTATTCAATTAAAAAAATACAAGGAGCTTTGACAGAATATACCAAAAACATGCCTACTTTACCAAGTAAGGGAGTGAATATAAGCTGATAAGTATATTTTTGTTTCATGAGGCAGGGGTTTCAGTAATAAGTGAAAGATAAGAGATTAGGACATACAGTATACAGGGAGCTAGTTCATATAAAATTTTACTTAAAAGGAAGTTGAGCTTTCAGCTGGTGTAATAGAAGCTACTGGTAGCTTTAAGCAGGAGATTGATATAATTAGATTGGCAATGTTCAAATTATAATTCAACTAACAATTAAAGAATGGACCAGAGAAGTTTGACACTAATAATAATGAACTGAAATAGAAATCTTCAGCAATAATCAAAGTGAGAAGTGGATGGAAGTCAGAGCTATATAGTGAGGTAAGCTGAATCAAAATTGATGGTTAGGAAAGTGATATGTTAAGGAAGGAAAACGTCTAAGTTTATGTTTTGGGTTTCTGACTTGGTTAATGTGTAATAACAATGATACATGCACTTATATTCAGGCTCAGTGAATGGGTTCTGGCCAATGAAATATGGATGGAAGTCATGCAATCCACTTTCAAGGTTTGCTCTTAAAACTTCCCATGGCACCCATGGAGAATTTAAGAGTTGTTTTTATATCCCACCTTGACTAATACCAAGTTGTTATAAGGAGTTAAATGCTATTATAAAACAATGCTAAAATAAGTAGCATTGTTTTAATAGTCAGGAAGTAGAGGAAAAGGAAACTTAAAGATCACAGAAGATGATGGAAAGTATCTTTCCCCTTAATACCCCAGAGGGCAAAGCTAGAGATTATAAAGAACAATTAACATATTAAATATTTATGTGAAAAAACAAAAGCACAGTTTAATCAAATAACTTCTTCCACCTTTAGTGCAGGGTTCATTCAAACTATCTGACCAGTGGCCTTTCAGAATTATCAAAGGCCAGTGATTTCTAAGTACTATACTTCACATACTGCCTTTCTAAATGGACTAGGAGCATTACATATCATATCTCTTTTATTTTTTAAATAACTTTAAAATGTAGTATTATTAGGTCAATTTTGCTGGTGAGAACGCTGAGCTATAGAGATTTACAATAGCTAGTGTTTGGTATGACTCTGATTTGAAACTAGTGCCATCTTACTATTAAGTTTGAATATGTCCCTTTAGACTATAAAGAGTCTAATTCTAAATATACAAGAGATATAGTCTAAGATCACATTACTTTAGGTTGTGACATCATGTATTGAAATAGCTTGAGTATTTCTAAGTGTAAACTTTAAAGTATTTTTTTCTTTAACTGGTCTGTCTTTGGCAGTTAGAAAGTTTTAAAAAATAAAAAAAAAATAGTAGTAATTCCAACCCAAATAGAGATGGTGAGAAGTAGTAGATTCTAGATATTGTCAAGGTTTTGGATTTAAGCAACCAAAAGGAGAGACTTTTCATCAAATGAGATGGATAAGCATAAACAGGTTTGGCACCCGCTGGGAGACAGAAATCAGTGATTCTCTTAAGACATGTTTATTTTTAGATATCCATTAGATATCTAAAGTAATCAGAATCTAACCAGGAGAACTGCAGCTTCTAAGAATTCAAAACGAAGAAAATTAATGCAGGTCATTGATGATATAAATAGCTAAATAAAATGAAAGCCAATCAAGGGACAGTGAGACTACTCAGAATATAAACAACAACATAAAGCTGCTACCACTTTCAAATAGAGGGACAAGGATAGGAGGCTACACTGGTGGGGCTAGGGTTGCTGGTGGAAATTGGAATCACAGTGGGCCTATGTTAAAGGAACCCAATAAATGCAGCTATTATCAGGGATGATAGAGAGAAATTGAGATAATGTCCAGATCTCCCCTTGCTCCTGCCTTTCATCTGTTTACATATGTCTTCTATTAACTGATCCCACCGGAGAACCAAGCTTTCCAAAACTTCTGAGACACACAGCCTACCGTGTTCAGGTTCTCTATCTTATAACTCAAAAAGGCAAAGTGAGGAAAGGATTTGAGGAAAAACAGACCCATTATAATTACAGCATTCGAGTGGAAGTGTAAAAAATGCATCTGAATTTATGAGTGTGGAATTCAGGATAGAGACATGGCATAGAAATATAAATTTGGGAGTCATTAGCATTTAGGTTATATATAAAGCCATGAGATCACCAAGGAAGTAAGTGCAAAGAAAGATGAAAGGGAAAAAATCAAGTACTGAGAATTGGGGCATTCCAACATTAAGTTTTCCAAGAGAAGAAACCAGTGAAAGACACACACATACACGCACACGCACACACACACACAGATATCAAATAAGTAACAGGAAAACCAGAAAGTCGAAAGAAGGTAATATAATAAGGTGAAGATAGTGATAAACTATATCAAATGCTGCTGACAGATCAAGTAAAATGAAAAAAGAGGGAAAGAAACACTAGGTTAATAAAGTGGTGAAGAGGTTTAATAAGAATATTAGAGTATGAGAGATAAAAATTTGTGTGGAAGAGATTTGAGAGAGAATGTAATTAAAAAATATGGACAAAGTATAACTCTTTTGAGAAGTTTTGGTAAAGAAAAGATCAAATTCTTTTGCGATATCTAACAAAGAAAATGTGGAAAGCAAAGGATATTAGTTGCGTATTTGCTTTTGTTTTCTAAGACAAGATAAATAATAGCATATTTGTAAAATCCTGAAATGACCCAGTAGTGAGGAAAAATTGATTATGTATGAGAGGGGAAAGTATTCATTGATCAGTATCTGTGTGTAGCCTGTGTAGCCAAAGAGAGTTGATGATAAACAAAGGAGTAGACATGAGGTAGGAGAATTAACATTTCTTTTCTAGTAGAAGTTTTCAATAAGGTAAGATTTTGCTCTGCAAGGGACTATTTGGAGACATTTTGGCTGTCACAATTGGTGAATGGAGATTCTATTGGCATCAAATGGGAGAAGTCAGGGATGTTGCTAAACATCCTACAATATATAAGACAACCTTTCCAAACTCCCACCTCAAAGTTTTATCTGACTCAATATGTAGATAGAACTGGGAAACTCTGCTCTAGTAAGATGCAGGATGAGTAGTAAGTAAGTTTAGACACTGATATTAAGTATATATGATAATGAGAATCTGTATACATTTCCTTCTAATTTTTTTTAAGTGACATAACTAACAAAGTCACGAGCTCTCATTGAGATTGAGAGAAAGGAGGGGAGAGATTTGGAATGAGAAAAGAATCTACAAATTCATCTTATATAAAAGAAAGAAGGTCATGGCGTATGGAAGAATATTGGGTTTATTTGGCAGCATTTGATTTGGTCATGGTAATAAAGAGATAAAAATCATCATGATTTAATTGTGTGATTTTCTCCAATGGCATTCAGATGCGTAAAAGCAATTCCAGAATTAGTGGAGACATGTGAAACAAAGGCTGTAGTTTTGCTAAGTCAGTCAAGGTTAGCAGATAGGAATTTTTTTGATGACCAAAGAGGAAACAAAATAGTTAAAAGACTTTTTATATGTGATAATAAAACATATTTGTGAAACAGCAAACAGTGTTTTTGTAGAGGTGGATCATCTGATGTATCTTGAAGAAGAAATAACTGCTGTGAAGTCAATCTTTACTTATAACATGGGCTGAGAGTCTATGATGTTGAATCAAGGTTCAATGATCAAATTGTCATTTTAGAGGAATCAGAATTACACTACAGTGAAGGAAAATTTGAAGATGTTAAGTCTAAAATAAAGCAAGCTGTTGTTTTAAATTAATGCATTGGTCCAGGTGTGAATTCATGAAGGCCTTAATTGAAGCAGTCACAATAAGAATATAGACAAGGACAGGAATTATAGAGAAATGTATTGGGCAAAATCAATGGGTGTTGAGCATCATTATATTTAATGTTTAAGAAAAAACATGTGATTTCTAGTCAATATATAATGATGCAAATTTGCATTTAAGAAATATGGGTAGAAATCAAATATTCAGACTTAAACTCATTGCTAGACCATATGAGAGAGTTCTGTGCAGAAAATATAGATTGACAACTGGCAAGAAAAGGGGTGGCACCTCCTAATCAATTTTCTCCCCTGATGGGGGAAGGTGTGGGGGAAAACTCCTGGGAAATGAAAAAGGCTGGTGTTCTGGTTTAATCTTTCTGTAAACATATTAATGCAAAGTTCCTGGAAAATAAATAGGTTTTGGTAGCAAAAGAATCATTATTTATAAAATATTTTTAGCAGACTTTCCAGGGTTGTATAGAATTACTTATGAAAAACAAACCAAAAATCAATAAATTTCGGGTCATGATTTCCAGGAAAATGTCATGTTAGCTGTGTTGCTATCTGAGTATAAAAAATATTTTGTAACTCCTGCATAAGTAAAGCAACTGAACATTTTACTTGGAAACCAAATCTAGAAAATTGGGACAGAGTATATTCAATGAAGAAGAAAAGGCCCCGATCTTTCCCTATTTAATCAATGCCTCATTATTACATCTTTGAAATTATTCCTAAGGCTTGGTACTGAGCAAGATCTCTGATTTGACAAATCAATAGTTTTGAATTCAGATTGGCACTACAGGCAGGATTGTGTTTTAGACTCCTACACTACAATGCTAACACTTTTCTTTTTCTATGAAAAGCGGTAATGGACACAATAAGAATTTGATCCAAGAATGGTTGGCTAACAATTGTTGGTATGAAGTAGTGAAAGCTTTGAGGAAGACTGAAGGAGATAAGTCTTACCACCAAAATCTGGAGACAACAGTCTCCAATGTGGGAGCACAGGCACAAAAAGAACACAGACAAAGGGAAGATGGCCCAAGAAGGACCAGGTCCATAACTTATGTGACCTACTGAAAAATAGAAAATCAGGGCTCCTTGCTCAAAAATTATTAAGGTTTGATTCAGTTAAATCATTGTGTTCTGAGATTAATATGAGAAGTAAGTCACAAGATCCACTGGAAGGTTTCCAGGATTAGGAGGCTGTAATGAGAAAGTGAAGGAGAATGCAATAACATAACTTTATATGTCTCTCACCTCTAAAACATTTGTTTTGTCTCTTATGGTGTTCCCAAACCCAGTTTTATATTTATGTGTTCCCAAAACATAATATTTGTGCCATTTAATTTGACTGTGCCTGTTCTGAAAAGTAATTTGTGGTGGGTGATAACTTCCTCTTTGTAGACAAATTAGAACTAAAGGTGAATGTAGCTCTGTTATCAAGCAGAGAGGACAATTTTGAGATCCTCTATCTATCAAAACTTATAACATTTGTTTGAGTGTGATAGCAAGGTTCTTATTATTGATTGTGTTGGTAAACACTATGTGTGATGTGTTATACCATTTGATATAGGGAGGAAGAGTTTAGAAATATCATAGCAGATGGGAAAGGTGTTTGTAAGTAGATTACATTACCATGGAGGGAAGCCATTATAATATTTTCATGCAAACAGCTCAGAGCAAGGATATAATGTTTAACTATCTTTTGCCATTGCCATCCAAA